>CM040921.1:375000-380000 GCA_023029165.1 Gobiocypris rarus | reverse complement strand
AAGAGGGTGGGGCCCAGCACAGAGCCCTGAGGAACACCGCAGGTGACGTTGTGGGTGTGTGACTTGGCTTTGCCCAGAGCATCATGCTCAGTTCTGTCGGTCAGGTAGGAGCTGAACCAGTTGTGAGCGTTTTCTGAGAGTCCAATGGTGTATTGCAGACGGTGGAGAAGGATGTTGTGGCCTACCGTATCTAAAGCAGCTGTGAGGTCCAGGAGGATGAGTAGTGATGGGGAACCGTTGGTGACTCTGACCAAGGCTGTTTCTGTGCTATGAGCAGGGCGGAAACCAGACTGAAACTTTTCATACAGTTTAATGTGTTTGAGGTGATCATGGAGTTGTGCTGCAACTATTTTTTCCAGAACCTTTGATAGGAATGGTAGATTGGAGATGGGCCTGTAATTGGAGAGACCTTCTGGATCCAGGGTGGGTTTTTTCAGTAGAGACCTGATGACTGCAGTTTTTAGTGCAGATGGGATATGGCCGGCCAGGAGGGAGTGGTTTATGATCTTGGTGATGAATGGAGAGATGGCAGAGATGTTTGCCTTCTGTCCAGGGCACAGGTGGACGGCTTCATTTTTTATTTTGCTCAGTTTAGGATTGACAAATAAATACAAAATAATATATACACATATATAGTAATATATACACATACACAAACATATGCATACACACAATGATATTTACCAATAAAATATATATAAAAAATATCAGGAATACATAAAAAATACATTAGATGCGCTAAAGAAGGATAAACAAAACAGAACGAAGGGAAAATAATAATAAAAAAAAAAGAAAAAAAGAAATAGGCAAATAAAAAATAATAACTTTGAAACCATTCAAATGGATGTCGTTGTCTCCTTAAAATATTTCAGAAACAGGCTCCAGACTTTCAAAAACAGTTTTGGTTTTTGTCTCAATGCAAACCGAATCTTTTCCATTTTGAGAGCGTGTAGAAGATCAAAAACCCATTGGCGGTAGGGAGGGGGGGCTACTGACTTCCAGTTCATTAGAATTAGTCGACTAGCCAGTAAAGTTGCAAAGGCAACACTGTCGGGCCTGTAATGAGTTTAATTTAACAGATTCCGGCAAAATACCAAACAGAGCTGTTAAGGGATTGGGGTCTACTGGTGAAGAGAAAATGACAAAAAAACTCTTGAAGACTTTCCCCCAGAAATCAGACAGTTTGGGACAGGACCAGAAAGAGTGCAGTCGTGTGGCTGGTTCAGTTGTGCAGCGAAGGCAGTTTGGGTCAAGGTCAGGAAATATTTTGTTTAATTTAGTTCTGGACCAATGAACTCTGTGCACTACTTTAAATTGAATCAAAGTGTGGACGGCTTCATTTTATTCATGATGTCCTCTACTTCCTCCTGTGTGGCTTCGGAGAAGGTGCAGAGCGACTGTACAATCTCAAGCGGTGGGTCAGCAGTTGGGAGGTGCAGGACCGCAGTGGTGGAGAGGCGAGAGCGGGTGGTGTTAACTTTTTCCTAAAAGAAAGTGATGTGCGTGTTGCATCTCTCTTCGGTGATCTCAGAGTGGGAGGGTGATGGGGGTTTGAGAAGGTGATTTATAGTAGAAAAAAGTTGCTTGGAGTCACCAGGGCTGTTGTTGATGATGTTGGAATAAAACGTGCATCCCTCAGTGCTTCTGGATACGCCCTCCTATGTTCCCTGTATGCCTGTTTGTGGACAGTCAATCCAGAGACCTTGAGCCTTCATCTTTCGCAGTTCGCAGGTGTACCAGAGTGCTGAGCGCGAGAATGAGACTCACCTGGATGTTACGGGGGCGTGGAGGTCCAGGAGATTGCTCAGGAACTGGTTGTAGAAGTCCACGGAGTCATCAACAGAAGGGAAGTCAGTAGAGTTAGAGCAGAGAAGTTGAAGGTCCAGGGCATCAATGTTTTTTATTTTCCTGAAATGGATCTGTCGCTTTGGTTTGGTGTGGGTGGGGGGGAAGGACAGCTCCATTGACATGACTTTGTGATCTGCAACACCAAGATCATAAACCTGTAGGTTGCTGATGGGGCCGGAGTTAGAGATGACCAGATCAAGTGTGTGTCCCCTGCAATGTGTGGGGACATCAGCGTGTTGGCGTAGGTTGATGGAATCTAGCAGCTGAAGAAAATCAGCAGCGAGACTGATGAATGTTTACATCACCCAGGATTATGGTATTGGCAGAGGTAGTACAGAGCGTTGTGAGGAGTCAGACATTTCTGGGATGAAGGCAGAGTTTGATTTTGGGGGTCGATAGATAAGGAGAACAGTTTTGGGATAGGGCGTTTAAATGCAAGACATTCACGGGAAGATGGGAGACAACTGCAGGTCCTGTGGGCCACCACCAGTGCTGCGAGCTGCGGTAGCCGTAACTGTAGCCGGGGGGACAGGCTTCATTTAGGGCAGAGTAAACCTCGGGTTGGTGCCAGGTTTCTATCAGACACATGAAGTCAAGTCCTCTCTCCCTGATGTGTTCTTCAATCAGTGTGGATTTATTGTTGATAGATTGAGTGACTGTGGGGTGAATCTCTGTACAGAGCGCAAAACATTAAAATCACTCCACGCAGATTGGAATCCGGTCCACAAAATATATCCAGCCGGGATTTCACGGATCTCATGCTGGAATGCAGAGATCTCGTGATATTTCCAGTGCTGATGGTCACTGAAGCGGCAGTCCTCTGATGATGCATCAGTCGTGTGACGGATGTCCAGAGAGATGGGATGTTGTTGGTAGCAGAGCAGCTTGACTGGTTATGGAAGATTCATTTTCGACCGGAGCCTCTATGAATGTAACGAGGGCGGCGAACAAGTCCGAGTTCTTTAATGATGGGGATGTTTGGTCCAGGAGTGGTTACGGGATTAAGTCGCCGGAGTTGCGAGCTGGAGTAGCTGAACCAAGGAGAGGGGTGCTAGCCAGACAGCGTTTGCACTAGTGTTGCACGATATACCGGTACTAGAGAAGTATTGCGATACCCTGCTATTACAAACGGTACGATATGGAATTGTATTAGTACCGGTACTTTAAGAAGGAGCGCGCGTTAATAAGAGCTGTATTTATTTGTGTGGATGAGTGACAGCAGGAGTCAGGATGTGTGTGTGAGCTCTCCACCGTTCACTAAACACTGGAAGCAGAAGAGTTCAATATACACACACAGCTCATGACAAAGAAAGCAACACAAACATGCGCGCATGAGAGAATATAGCACGGCACGGGACTCTGATCTGAAGCGCGAGCACACGCCTTTCAGACAACATGCGATCGCGATTCAGTTCTCTCGGATTATGGATTTCAATGGTCAAAAATATGTAAAAATGCACATCCTGTGAGTATTCAGGTAAACACAGTCTTTAGTGAGCGTGTACAGTTGAGGTGATTGGATCTGTTAAGCCAGACTAATATTCTGTGTGATTAATGTTAATCAAACAACAATGAAAAAAAGAAAACCACCCCATGACTGGCTAAATCATTTTAATATATTCATTAAGAATCAGTGTATAGTTAATTTATTGAGTGAAGACTAAGCAGTTGTTTTTATTTATTTCTTGACTTGCTATACTGTTAAATAGACCTAAAGCTGAAAAATAAAGCACTGTTTTTGTCATATTGTTTGTAATTTGCATTTATCTTATTTTTTAAAAACAAAGATAAAATAAAAAATTTGCAATTAGAAGAAATGGTCAAAAATCAGTGCAGGAACATTTTTAGTTAAATTAAATAAGACTATGATTAATAAGTTCTGTTGTCATATTATTCAATTACTTTTACTGGGTGGTATTTTGACCGTGGTATCGATTTAGTATCGGTATCGAGGTATTTTAGTCTGGTATCGTATCGAAGTCATAATTCCCAGTTCTGGAGCGGTGGTGGAACGGAGAGAAGTTGTCCGTCAAGCCAGCGTGATGGTAGGATCCAAAAGCGCCCTTTCCCAGGTGGAGCAGGGTAGATCGCTGGAAGTCGTCTGTATCAGGTAGGTGCCTAGTTACCTAGCTTCCCCACTATGTAAGCGCAATTCAAAGATTACGGGCGGAGAAAAACGGCAAACAAACAACGCCAGCGTTCTCTCCCCCTGAGGAGCTGTACGGTATGATGGGCAGGAAGCGCGAGGCTCTCCGTGTTGCCAGGGTTTAGGAAGATCGAAACCCCTGATGATGTAACGTAGACGCGGTTGGCCGGTTAGCGCTACCATCTGTTAACAGCCGAATGAAATCCTCAAGACGTCAAAATCAATGCAACAGTCCCAATTATATCCCTGACTGATTTGACATTAAAAAAAAATCTAAATCTAACCCTAATCACACACACACTCGCACTCACAATCATAATCTCACACACACTCTCTCTCAGTCTCACACACACAATCACACACTCACTCTCTCTCACACACACACTCACAATCATAATCTCACACACAGACACAAACTCACACACACACACTCACAATCATAATCACACACACACACTCGCACTCACAATCATAATCTCACACACACACACACACTCTCACACACACACACTCACACACACACACACACACACACACACTTCCTCACACTCACACACATACTCTACTGTGTTGGGTCACTGGGGAGTAACTTGGTAAAAGTGTTAGCTTTGGCTGGGTCACATTATCAATGACTCATGACACTCGTGTGTGTGTGTGTGGAGTGTGTGGTGTGTGTGTGTGTGTGTGTGTGTGTTTGCACAGTGTAACAACTTCCTTTTTCTAATTCCTAATCAGAGACTCACTAAAGAAACCTGGACATCTAGTGGAACAACACCACAGTTTCTACACACAGTGCAGTATGACACACACTCACACACACCCTTCTCTCTCTCACTCACACACACAAACACACACAATCATAATCACACACACACTCGCACTCACAATCATAATCACACACACACACTCTTACACACACACACACACACACATACACACACACTCATACACTCGCACTCACAATCACACACTCTCTCTCACACACACACTCCTCTCACACACTCAC
>CM040921.1:322500-370000 GCA_023029165.1 Gobiocypris rarus | reverse complement strand
TTCAGAATGATGCATGGGTTATTATATTATAAATCATTGTGCTTTCTTTAATCTTTTGATTTGGTGCATTTCTATAATGTATTCCGAACATATTTCTGCATATGCATTTGCCATTTCTGGATGGTTTAATATGGGATGCATTTGTAATTTCTAATATTATCTTGTGCTCCTGAAAACCAGCTGTTTAAATTCTCAGTTGGTGCATTTGTGTATATATATTTCTGCATATATGATGCATTAGTTATTTCTAATTATATGTATCATATTATCAGCCAAATGCATTTCTTGTGCTCCTGAAAGCCAGCTGTTTAAATGCATAACTAGCTGGTGCATTTGGTATTTGTATGACATATAATATATGATGCATGTCATATTCCATAGATGCTGATATCCGTTCCCGGGGTCGTTCTCTCTCCAGCCGCGGCGTCACGTCTTCCCTTTAAAGAGATGCCCGTTTCGTGCCCTCTGAGATGCCAGTGTGTCACGGCCCGCTCAGCCAATCAGGCGGCCGTAGACAGGAAGTGACACTGTATGCATGATGATGATGATGATGATGATGATAGTGGAGAGAGTTGCAATATACCGACTATTGGCCTTTTGATAATGTAGTTTAGCGCAGGTAAAGATGTAGGAGCTGTCTGTATGTTTTGCCCGGCGGGTGTTCCTCCAGTCTCGGTCTGACCCGGACTCCCCTTCGCTCTCCTGATGCGTGTGTTCGGATGAGCTCTTCTGGGTTCTGGACGGGTCAGACGGACTGGATCCAGCTGTTCTTCAGCGTTTAGCCTCAGATATCCACACGTGTTCTCGTCACTCGTGTAACTCTTCTGTTTTTATTTATATCAGATGCTGAAAGTGTTACCGGATGTTTCTCTTTGGGACAGTGTCTGTCACACACACACCATGTTATACAATCTGATGCATTTCAATTAGCTGCCAATAAACAAATAAAACATTTTATAAAGTAAGTCATGCATGAGTTGTTGTTTATTCATCACAGTATGAATATGAAGCACGTGAGCAGCCATAATGCTTCAGTCGGATATTACTGACACGTCAAATAATATACTTTAAAATGTTTCTTGAACCCTTAGACAAAATATAAAAGTTAGTATGCTTTTGTTTCGATCCGTCTGCAGCTCATAAAGTCTGATATAGTGAGAATATGCTGTTCGCTGATCTTTATATGAGATACTGACATAAAGTGCATTTATATATTAATATCTGCCATAATGTGCCTTACTAAGATTTTATTTAGTGCTAAGTTTAATAATCAAACCGCTGTAGTTTTAAAACATACCCCGATCAGGCATAACACCTGAAGGTGTGCTGTGGTATCTGGCACCAAGATGTTAGCAGCAGATCCTTTAAGTCCTGTAAGTTGTGAGGTGGGGCCTCCATGGATCGGACTTGTTTGTTCAGCACATCCCACAGATGCTCGATTGGATTGAGATCTGGGAATTTGGAGGGCAAGTCAACGCTTCAAACTCGTTGTTGTGCTCCTCAAACCATTCCTGAAGCATTTGTGCTTTGTGTCAGGAGCATTATCCTGCTGGAAGAGCCACAGCCACCAGGGAATACCGTTTCCATGAAAGGCTGTACATGGTCTCAGCAATGCTTAGGTAGGTGGGACGTGTCAAAGGAACATCCACATGGATGGAGGACCCAAGGTTTCCCAGCAGAACATTGCCCAAAGCATCACCTCCGCCGGCTCGCCTTCTTCCCATAGTGCATCCTGGGGCCATGTGTTCCCCAGGTAAGCCACACACACACACCCGGCCATCCACGTGATGTAAAAGAACACGTGATCATCAGACCAGGCCACCTTCTTCCATTGCTCCGTGGTCCAGTTCTGATGCTCACGTGCCACTGTTGGTGCTTTCGGCGGGGTCAGGGGTCAGCATGGGCACTCTGACTGGTCAGCGGCTGTGCCGCCCCATACGCAACAAACTGCGATGCTCTGTGTATTCTGAGCCCTTTCTATCAGAACCAGCATTAACTTCTTGAGCAGTTTGAGCTCCAGTAGCTCGTCTGTTTGATCGGACCACGGGCCAGCCTTCGCTCCACACGTGCATCAATGAGCCTGGGCCGCCCATGACCCTGTGGCCGGTTCTCCACTGTTCCTTCCTTGGAGCACTTTTGATAGATCCTGACCACTGCAGACCGGGAACACCCCACAAGAGCTGTAGTTTTGGAGATGCTCTGACCCAGTCGTCTAGCCATCACAATCTGGCCCTTGTCAAACTCGCTCAAATCCTTACGCTTGCCCATTTTTCCTGCTTCTAACACATCAACTCTGAGGACAAAATGTTCACTTGCTGCCTAATATATCCCACCCACTAACAGGAGCCGTGAGGAAGAGATCATCAGTGTTCACTGGTCATAATGTTACGCCTGATCGATGTTTAGTGCAATGCAGTACAATGATACAATAATAAATGATTTATGATAATCAAGTAAACCTGCTTCAGTCCAGCTGAAGTATTACTAACACCATGAAAGTTATTCCTGTCCTCATATGAGATGTGATGGCTGTTTAGGGTTTGCTGCAGCTCCTGCTTGTGTCCAGCAGAGGTCAGGCCATCACTGATGCTCCTCTTCACTCAGTCTCTGCTCGTCAAAATCTATAAGAACATTCATGGATTCACTGAGGAGCTGAATCTGAATCTTTCACTTTAAAATACTTTTATTGGCCAAATCATTATAAACACAACAACGGCAAGAAACAGAAATATACAACAATGAAAAACAGCGTTAAAGGTAAAATTAATTATCAATGCTAATTGACATAATACAACGTAAATTAATTTATGATAAGTAATCCTTTATTTGTGTTGAAATGAAGTTAATTCACCCTCGTCTTTATTCCTCTATTACAGGCGGTTCTGATTGATTCATTAATTTAACACTTGATAATTTAATACACAGTTAACCAGAAAGGTAACACTTAATTACAGTGTCTGTTACACGTCCTTACCGCATTAATAACAGTAAACGATGACCCTAGAGTAAGAACATGCAGTTAATATATAATTACACTGCAACACTGACAGCTAAAGTAAAGTCTAAGCACTGCAGATGTTCTGAAATAATTTAACTACGGGAGTTTGGTAGGAGAATATAATAATAATAATACATTCTGATCCCATACTCTGACAATAACCCCAGATCTGAAGCTGTCCTGATCCAGGCCAAACCAGTGTGTGTGTGAGCGTGTGTGAGCGTGTGTGTGTGTGTGAGTGAGTGTGTTTGTGTGTGTGTGTGTGTGAGAGAGAGAGAGAGAGAGAGAGAGAGAGAGAGAGAGAGCGTGTGTGTGTGTGTGTGTGTGTGTGTGTGTGTGTGTGTGTGTGTGTGTGTGTGTGTGTGAGTGTGTGTGTGTGTGTGTGTGTGTGTGTGTGTGTGTGTGAGAGAGAGAGAGAGCGTGTGTGTGAGTGTGTGTGTATGCGTGTGCAAGAGAGAGAGAGAGAGAGCATGTGTGTGTGTGTTGTGTGTGTGTGTGTGTGTGTGTGTGTGTGTGTGTGTGTGTGTGTGTGTGTGAGAGAGAGAGAGAGAGAGCGTGTGTGTGTGAGTGTGTGTGTATGCGTGTGCAAGAGAGAGAGAGAGAGAGAGAGAGCGTGTGTGTGTGTGTGTGTGTGTGTGTGAGAGAGAGAGAGAGAGAGCGTGTGTGTGTGTGTGTGTGTGTGTGTGTGTGTGTGTGAGAGAGAGAGAGAGCGTGTGTGTGTGAGTGTGTGTGTATGCGTGTGCAAGAGAGAGAGAGAGAGAGATGTGTGTGTGTGTGTGTGTGTGTGTGTGTGTGTGAGTGTATGTGTGTGTGTGTGTGTGAGAGAGAGAAAGAGAGCGTGTGTGTGTGAGTGTGTGTGTATGCATGTGCAAGAGAGACAGAGAGAGAGCATGTGTGTGTGTGTGTGTGTGTGTGTGTGAGAGAGAGAGAGAGAGCGTGTGTGTGTGTGTGTGTGCGTGTGCAAGAGAGAGAGAGAGAGAAAGAGAGAGAGCGTGTGTGTGTGTGTGTGTGTGTGTGTGTGTGTGTGTGTGTGCGTCTGTGTGTGTGTGTGTGTGTGTGTGTGTGTATGTGCGTGTCTGTGTGTGTGTGTGTGTGTGTGAATGAGGTGGACTGACACCTGATGAACGGCGGCTTCAATGACAAAAGATTGCAAAGAAAGTTCCAGCTCAGAGATATGGATTATAGTGAACTGTGTAACCCAGAGATCTGACCTCTGACCTGTGATGCTGCCTGGATCATAATCAGCGTGTTCATTCACACACACTCTCTCTCACACACACACACAGAACACTGATATCAGCTGGGATCCTCTGGTCAGGAGTGGATGGAGTGATTCCTCTGAGTCTCATTCACTGGTTTGGACTTCAGCGGCTCATAAACCTTGACACGCGTGTGTTGAAATCTCTGTTCAGCAGTTAGTGTGTGATAAGACTTACTGTGGAATCTCAATGATCCAATAAAGCGGAACAGTGTGTTCATTCAGAGGTGGAGTCGAGTTCATGTCTCAACAGAACCGGCTCAGATAAGAGCAGAAAAACATGTTGTCCCTGAAGGGCTTCGTCAGCAGAGACAGAACAGAAGTGTGTATGACCTGCCGAAACAAGAGCTGCACACGCCTCACACACCACAGAATACATCTCATTACCATAATCATTTCATCCAGAAGAAAAACATTAGTCACTAAACCTGCAAAACGTTCAATCAATCAATCAATCAACTTTATTTATATAGCGCTTTTACAATGACGATTGTCTCAAAGCAGCTTCACAGTGTTAAACAGGACAACATTGCAACAAAATTTGATTTGGCTAGTTTAATTTGGATAGTTTATAGAATTATATATGACCAAATTAATAAATTCTATTTGTATATTTAGTTGAGTAACTTGGATCATAATTTGAGTGTCCCCAACTGAGCAAGCCAAGCCAAAGGCGACAGTGGCAAGGAACCAAAACTCCATCAGGGCATGATGGAGAAAAATAAACCTTGGGAGAAACCAGACTCAGTCGGGGTGCCAGTTCTCCTCTGGCCTATTATTAACAGTGTATAATTATTACTGTATTACAGAACGTTATGTGAACATTCCATTTATATCATTCATCAAACACTGAAACGTTACTTTAATGTTCTCTGAGCGTTACTCTTGAATGTTCTCTGAGTGTTACTCTTGAGTGTTCTCTGAGCGTTACTCTTGAATGTTCTCTGAGCGTTACTCTTGAATGTTCTCTGAGCGTTACTCTTGAGTGTTCTCTGAGCGTTACTCTTGAGTGTTCTCTGAGTGTTACTCTTGAATGTTCTCTGAGCGTTACTCTTGAATGTTCTCTGAGCGTTACTCTTGAGTGTTCTCTGAGTGTTACTCCTGAGTGTTCTCTGAGCGTTACTCTTGAGTGTTCTCTGAGCGTTACTCTTGAGTGTTCTCTGAGTGTTACTCTTGAATGTTCTCTGAGCGTTACTCTTGAATGTTCTCTGAGCGTTACTCTTGAGTGTTCTCTGAGCGTTACTCTTGAATGTTCTCTGAGCGTTACTCTTGAGTGTTCTCTGAGCGTTACTCTTGAATGTTCTCTGAGCGTTACTCTTGAGTGTTCTCTGAGCGTTACTCTTGAGTGTTCTCTGAGCGTTACTCTTGAATGTTCTCTGAGCGTTACTCTTGAGTGTTCTCTGAGTGTTACTCCTGAGTGTTCTCTGAGCGTTACTCTTGAGTGTTCTCTGAGCGTTACTCTTGAGTGTTCTCTGAGCGTTACTCTTGAATGTTCTCTGAGTTACTCTTGAGTGTTCTCTGAGCGTTACTCTTGAATGTTCTCTGAGCGTTACTCTTGAATGTTCTCTGAGCGTTACTCTTGAGTGTTCTCTGAGCGTTACTCTTGAATGTTCTCTGAGCGTTACTCTTGAGTGTTCTCAGAGCGTTACTCTTGAGCGTTCTCTGAGCGTTACTCTTGAGTGTTCTCTGAGCGTTACTCTTGAGTGTTCTCTGAGCGTTACTCTTGAGTGTTCTCTGAGCGTTACTCTTGAGTGTTCTCTGAGCGTTACTCTTGAGTGTTCTCTGAGCGTTACTCTTGAGTGTTCTCTGAGTGTTACTCTTGAATGTTCTCTGAGCGTTACTCTTGAGTGTTCTCTGAGCGTTACTCTTGAGTGTTCTCTGAGCGTTACTCTTGAGTGTTCTCTGAGCGTTACTCTTGAGTGTTCTCTGAGCGTTACTCTTGAGTGTTCTCTGAGCGTTACTCTTGAGTGTTCTCTGAGCGTTACTCTTGAGTGTTCTCTGAGCGTTACTCTTGAGTGTTCTCTGAGCGTTACTCTTGAGTGTTCTCTGAGCGTTACTCTTGAGTGTTCTCTGAGCGTTACTCTTGAGTGTTCTCTGAGCGTTACTCTTGAGTGTTCTCTGAGCTTACTCTTGAGTGTTCTCTGAGCGTTACTCTTGAATGTTCTCTGAGCGTTACTCTTGAGTGTTCTCTGAGCGTTACTCTTGAATGTTGATGAACTGATAAACATCCAACAAAAATGATTCAGGAAAAATAATCCATGAACGATGTATAAATAATGTTTTTGTGGTAACGCTTTGAGAACATTATTAAAGACCCGATAACATTAAAAAAACATTATAATAATGTTACTGGAAGAACGTTTGTTCACAACTTTGAGAGAACCTTGTCAGAACGTTCCCTGTTAGCTGTTGTGTTTCCAGTTGTCCAGAACATTTACAGTCAGCAGATGCTGTGGAATCCCTGGATCAGATTAATTGCTGCACTTTTCCCTCATTTCTCCACTATATGGACACCGTCCAACATGTTTCTCATCCCTTGAAAGACACTTATTGGCAGCAGAACAAGAAGAGCGTCAGCAGCTCATGATCTGACGTTATATGAGGGGGAGAACATGCCCCATTTACCCAGCATGCCCTGCTCCAGGCAGATAACGCACCAGCTGAAGTCCATGTTTCTGTCACTCATCCAGCATTATCACTCACACAAGCAAATATGCTTGAGCTTGTGAACGTTACGCAAGTTTACGAGCGTCAGCATGAATGAACTTCTTCACTGCCATTGATGTGAGTGATGTAAGTGTTCACGTGAAGGTCATGACCCTCACCTCGGCCCTTTAGGATCCAATGACCTCCAGCAGAGACACTAAAGACTTAAACTTATTCACATTCAGTGCAGAAAATTATATATAAACTAATTTTCCAGCACAAATATATCAATCAACTTTATTTATATAGCGCTTTTACAATGACGATTGTTTCAAAGCAGCTTCACAGTGTTAAACAGGACAACATTGCAACAAAATTTGATTTGGCTAGTTTAATTTGGATAGTTTATAGAATTATATATGACCAAATTAATAAATTCTATTTGTATATTTAGTTGAGTAACTTGGATCATAATTTGAGTGTCCCCAACTGAGCAAGCCAAGCCAAAGGCGACAGTGGCAAGGAACCAAAACTCCATCAGGGCATGATGGAGAAAAATAAACCTTGGGAGAAACCAGACTCAGTCGGGGTGCCAGTTCTCCTCTGGCCTATTATTAACAGTGTATAATTATTACTCTGGCAACCTTGCAGGTCTTAAATCATATCAGATAGGAATATTCGAAATTTTGGGTATGGCCGCGAGGCGGGCTCATTTAGGATGGCGCGTCGATTACACAAGAATATGAATACTTGAAAGATCGGAGTTATTGCGCGGAGGCGGGTTAATTGAGGATCACGTTCGGTGAGGCGAATTCAGAGGAGACACTAATGGACACGGTCTCAGCAGACACTCCAGGATGAGCTGGTCATGTCCAGATGCAGGTCCACCATCCGATCCGGACACGGCCTGGATCCGCCGACTGCAGTAAACCTCGGGATAAACAGAGAGACTAACATTAGTGTGGATGCCACTCTTTTTATGATGTAACGAGTACATCAGGTGTTATGGGAAGTGTTCCCGGTTCCGGCTGACCTAGTTAATGCAGCCTAATAATCAGTCATTTGATTTGAATAAAGAAAGTTAAAAATGTTCTATGTGTATGCCATAGTAAAGAGATGTGTTTTTAGTCTAGATTTAAACTGACAGAGTGTGTCTGCTTCCGAACAATGCTAGGAAGACTGTTCCAGAGTTTAGGTGCTAAATAGGAAAAGGATCGACCGCCTGCAGTTGATTTAGATATTCTAGGTATTTTCAACTGGCCAGAGTTTAGAGACCGCAATTGACGTGATGGAGTATATTGCGTTAAGAGCTCGCTAAGTACTGGGAGCTAAACCATTTATTGCTTTATAAGTAATAAGCAAGATTTTAAAATTTATGCGATGTTTAATAGGAGCCAGTGCAGTGTTGACAGAACTGGACTAATATGATCGCATTTCCTGGTTCTAGTAAGAACTCGAGCTGCTGCGCTTTGGACCAGCTGGAGTTTATTTATTAGGCGAGCAGGGCAACCACCCAGTAGAGCATTACAATAATCTAGCCTTGAGCTCATGAACGCATGTACTAGTTGTTCAGCATTTTGCATTGAAAGCATGTGACGAATTTAGATATATTTTTAAGATGGTAGAATGCAGTTTTACAGATGCTAGAAACGTGGCTTTCAAATGAAAGATTGGTATCAAAGAGCACACCCAGGTTCCTCACTGACGACGAGGACTTGACAGAGCAGCCATCGAGGGTTAGACAGTATTCTAGGCACTACTTGTGGAGCTTTTCTGTCCAATAATTAAAAATTCAGTTTTATCTGAATTAAGTTGCAGGAAATTACTATTCATCCAATTTTTAATATCAGCTATGCATTCCGTTAATCTTGTGAATTGGTAAGTTTCGTCAGGGTGTGAAGAAATATAGAGCTGAGTATCATCAGCATAACAATGAAAACTAACGCCATGCTTCCTAATGATATCTCCCAGTGGTAGCATATACAGGGTGAAAAGCAACGGTCCTAACACTGAGCCTTGTGGTACTCCATACTGAACTTGTGATCGTGTGACATCTCTTCATTTACTGCTACAAACTGATAACGGTCAGATAAGTAAGATTTAAACCATGCCAATGCAGTTCCACTAATGCCAACATAATTTTCGAGTCTATTCAAAAGAATATTGTGATCGATAGTATCGAATGCAGCGCTAAGATCGAGTAACACTAGAGAGATACAACCACGATCAGATGATAAGAGTAAATCATTTGTAACTCTAATTAGAGCAGTCTCAGTACTATGATACGGTCTAAATCCTGACTGGAAATCCTCACATATACAATTTCTTTCTAAAAAGGAACATAATTGTGAAGACACTGCCTTTTCTAATATTTTTGATAGAAACGGTAGATTCGAGATTGGTCTGTAATTGACTAATTCTTTGGATCAAGTTGCGGTTTTTAATAAGTGGTTTAATTACAGCCAACTTAAAAGTTTTTGGAACATATCCTAATGTCAAGGATGAATTAATAATATTAAGCAGAGGATCTATGACCTCTGGAAGCATCTCTTTTAATAGCCTAGTCGGTATAGGGTCAAGCATACATGTTGTTGATTTTGATGATTTGACAAGTTTAGCCAATTCTTCTCCTCCTATAGCAGTGAATGAGTGTAATTTTTCCTCAGTGAGACTACAATGTTCTGTCTGAAGTGATACTGTAGTAGGCGGCTGCATGGTTATAATTTTATTCCTAATGTTATCAATCTTACTAGTAAAGAAGTTCATAAAGTCATTACTGCTGTGTTGTTTACAAACGCCAGAAGTTGAAGCTTTATCCTTTGTTAATTTAGCCACTGTATCGAATAAATACCTAGGGTTGTGTTTGTTTTCTTCTAAAAGAGTTGAGAAATAAGCAGATCTAGCAGTTTTTATGGCCTTTCTGTATGCAATCATGCTCTCTTTCCACAAATTGCTAAAAACCTCCAGTTTTGTTTTCTTCCAGCTGCGCTCCATTTTTCTGGCTGCTGTTTTAAGGGCCCGAGTGTGCTCGTTGTACCACGGCGTTGGATTATTTGCTTTAATCTTCTTTAAGCGCCGAGGAGCAACTATGTCTAAAGTGCTAGTAAAGAGAGAGTCAGTAGTTTCTGTTGCAACATCAAGTTCCTCTTGGCTATCTGTAATTCTGAGGAGATGGAACTGATGAGGAAGATTATGTATAAAGCAATCTTTAGTCGCAGCGGTTATAGTCCTGCCATATTTGAAGTAGGGGATGGCTTTGCAGCCTTAGCTATATTAAGTATACATGATATTAGGTAATGATCTGAGATGTCATCGCCTGCTGCAGGATTTTAATGGTATCAACATTTAGTCCATGTGACAGTATTAGATCTAAAGTATGATTAAGGCGATGAGTGGGTCCAGATACGTGTTGTCTAACTCCAATAGAGTTTATAATGTCTTTAAATGCCAATCCCAATGCGTCTTTTCATTGTCAACATGGATATTAAAATCACCAACAATTAGTACTTTATCTGCAGCCAGTACTAACTCTGATAGAAAACCAGCAAATTCTTTGATAAAGTCTGTATTGTGCCCTGGTGGCCTGTATACAGTAGCCAACACAAATGTCAAACGGGATTTATCATTTACACTACACAATGTTACATAAAGCACCAAAACTTCAAAGGAATTATATTTGAAACTAGACTTCTGAGTAATACTGAAGTTATCATTATAAATTACAGCAACACCTCCCCTTTTCCTTTCAGACGCGCTCGTGTTTATAACAATAATCTTGGGGAGTGGACTCATTTAAAGTAATGTAGTCGTCAGGTTTTAGCCAGGTTTCTGTCAAACACAGCACATCTAGGTTATGATCTATAATCATATCATTAACAATAAGCGCTTTTTGTAAAGGGATCGAATATTCAGCAACCCGAGATTTATCAATTGTTCATCCGTATTATATCTGTTGTTTATTTGTTGGACATCAATTAAATTTTTACTGTTGAATGGTTTTGATGGTTTTTTGTATTTACTGATTCGGGGAACAGACACAGTCTCTATGTGATAATATCTAGGTGAAAGCGTCTCTATGTGCTGGGATTTAGCTGACTCTGGTGACGTGAGACAGCTAGCAGACGGTTGGTTTAGCCAGTTTGTCTGCTTCCTGACCTGGGCTCCAGTGAGTCAAGGTTTAGCTCTAATATAAACATTCTTCAATCAAGACACATTTACTGATTGAAGATATTAGGCCTACGTGTTGAGTTTGTATTTAAAACAAGAACAAATCTCTGCCACTGGAGTCAGAAAAATCTACTTTTCCCTTTGAATTCAGTTTATCTTCTGCTTATTTCCACATTGACAGATACACTATACTGCTAAAAGTGTTGTGACGCCTGCCTTCACATGCACATGAGCTTCCTATTCCCAATCCGTAGGGTTTAATATGGAGTCGGCCACCCTTTGCAGCTCTAACAGCTTCAGCTCTTCTGGGAAGGCTTTCCTCAAGGTTTAGGAGTGTGTTTATGGGAATTCTTCTAGAAGCGCATTTGTGAGGTCAGGCACTGATGTTGGACGAGAAGGCCTGGCTCGCAGTCTCCGCTCTAATTCATCCCAAAGGTGTTCTATCGGGATGAGGTCAGGACTCTGTGCAGGCCAGTCCAGTTCCTCCACACCAAACTCGCTCATCCATGTCTTTATGGAGCGACGCTTTGTGCACTGGAGCGCAGTCATGTTGGGACAGGAAGGGGCCGTCCCCAAACTGATCCCACAAAGTTGGGAGCGTGAAATTGTCCAGAATGCCTTGGTGAAGCATTAAGAGTTCCTTTCACTGGAACTAAGCGGCCAACCCCTGAAAAACAACCCCACCCCATAATCCCCCTCCACCAAACTTTACACTTGGCACAATGCAGTCAGGCGAGTCCCGTTCCCCTGGCAACCACCAAACCCAGACTCGTCCATGGGATGGTCAGAGAGAGAAGCGTGATTGGTCACTCAGAGAACACGTCTCACTGCTCTAGAGTCCAGTGGTGGCGCGCTTTACCCCACTGCATCCCACGCTTTGCATTGCTCTTGGTGATGTAAGGCTTGGATGAGCTGCTCGGCCATGGAAACCCATTCCATGAAGCTCTCTCCGCACTGTTCCTGAGCTCATCTGAAGGCCACAGGAGTTTGGAGGTCTGGAGCGATTGACTCTGCAGAAAGTTGGTGACTTCTGCGCACTGTGACCCTCAGCATGCGCTGACCCCGCTCTGGGATTGAGTTGCTGTTGTTCCCAATCTCTTCCTCTTTGTTATAATCCCACTAACAGTTGAGCGTGGAATATTTAGTAGTGAGGAAATGTCAGGAATGGCCTTATTGCACAGGTGGCAACCTATCCCGGTCCCACGCTTGAGTTCCCTGAGCTCCTGAGAGCGAGCCATTCTCTCACAAATGTGTGTAGAAGCGTCTGCATGCCTAGTGCTTGATTTATACACCTGTGGCCATGAAGGGACTGAACATCGGCACAATACTTTTGGCAATATAGTGTATATTCAGAAAACAAGACAGAAATATTGAGCAAGAACATCATGTTTTGCAGTGCATTGTATTCCTTTACTCCTCATTCACTGCAGCAATAACTAATTATTTTATTGGTTTTATGACTATTTTACCCTGATGTCATGACATTATCTAATATTCTAATATTAAGTTCTTTGTGTTTCATTTGTAAAATTTTATGATGGTGTGATGAAAGTATTTTTGAAAGTGATGCAGATCATCAGTTTTATCAGATGTCCTTCAGCAAGAGATTCTCTGATTGATGGAATATCTGGCCTCATCTGCTCTTCTTCTGGTGGTTTTACATCCTAACAGCGTCACACTGCCCCCTGCTGTACAGGAGCTTCATCAGTCTACAGCGCTCTGTTCATTACTCCTGTGTCCTCAATGCCCGGTAATGCTACTCATGTTCTGATTCGCTCCAGTATCACAGATCTTCCCTCCGTTCAGGGTCATGATGATCATCTAATGAGTGAACAACTGATGAAGATCCGCTGCTTGTGTTCCTTCAGGAGAGATTTACTCACACTAAAGGCCTGTTCACAGCAAGAGCGATAACAATTATATAACAATAATGATAACGATAACAATAGCTAGATGAGTCAAGTTTGATGACAAAAGGTCTGAATATTTAAAATAACTGGGAAAAGCTTGAGAAAGTCAAAATAATTTTCTAGAATGTTATAGCATTTTGCTAACATATTTAACCTGTTTCTAGCATGATTAACAATCTCTAAGATAACGTCAGTGAATTATGGCGTGCCGCAAGGATCTGTGTTGAGTTGTGAGGTGGTCCCTCCATGGATCGGACTTGTTTGTTCAGCACATCCCACAGATGCTCGATTGGATTGAGATCTGGGGAATTTGGAGGCCAAGTCAACACCTCAAACTCGTTGTTGTGCTCCTCAAACCATTCCTGAAGCATGTCTGAAGGAGCCGGGAGGAAGAGATCATCAGTGTTATTCACTTCACCTGTCAGTGGTCATAATGTTATGCTTGATCGGTCTAATACTGCAAAACACTGATTTCCAAAGGAAATGCAAAATTTACTTTCATCAGAGAACATAACTTTGGACCACTCAGCAGCAGTCCAGTCCTTGTTGTCTTTATCCCAGGTGAGAGGCTTCTGGAGCTGTCTGGTGTTCAAGAGTGGCTTGATTCCAGGAGTGCGACAGCTGAAACACATGACTTGCATACGTCTGTGTGTAGTGGTTCTTGAAGCACTGACTCCAGCTGCAGTCCACTCTTTGAGAATCTCCCCACATTTTTGAATGGGTTTTGTTTCACAATCCTCTCCAGGGTGCGGTTATCCCTATTGCTTGTACACTTTTTTCTACCACATCTTTTCCTTCACTTCGCCTCTCTATTAATGTGCTTAGACACAGCTCTGTGAACAGCCAGCCTTTTCTGCAATGACCTTTTGTGTCTTGCCCTCCTTGTGCAAGGTGTCAAAGGCCATCTTTTGGACAACTGTGAGGTCAGCAGTCTTCCCCATGATTGTGTAGCCTAAAGAACTAGACTGAGAAACCATTTAAAGGCCTTTGCAGGTGTTTTGAGTTGATTAGCTGATTAGAGTGTGGCACCAGGTGTCGTCAATATTCAACCTTTTCACAATATTCTAATTTTCTGATATACTGAATTTGTGATTTTCCTTATTTGTCAGTTAAAATAATCAAAAAACAAAAAAACAAAAAAACATTTGAAATATATCAGTCTGTGTGTAATGAATGAATATAATATACACGTTTCTCTTTTTGAACGGAATTAGTGAAATAAATAAACATTTTTAATGATATTCTAATTATATGACCAGCACCTGTAGCACAACATTTCCATCATGACAATAAATGAAGGAGAGAAGAAACACAAACACAAGATTTACATTTAAATAACTTTATTATTAATATCTAGATATAATAAGTCATTCTAGATATCAAAAGTCAAACAAATACAAAAATAATTTAAGACATTTAGAAAAATGAAATGGTAGCAAACAGTTTAAAGCGTTCCGCTATAAAGCCTCCAGCTGAATATATAAATGTGAACATGTGTTTGCATCAATAATTTATAAGGTAAATAACACACAGTCTTTTAATTTCCTTTCTTCACAGATGTCATGAGAACTTCGGTCAGCTGGAAATTAGTTTTCTCACAATTCTGAGTATATATCTTATAATTCTGAGGGGGAAAAAGACAGAATTGTAAGATAAAATCAAGTGATCTGCCACTAATCAGAGGACTAAAATACTAAAAAGCTCTACAAAGCTCTAAGATAAGAGATGTCTGATGAATAGATTTAAAACATGCAGAACTCTGAAGTGTCTCAGGCGTGTTCCTCACAGCCGTCTCACTCTCTGCTCCAGCAGCTCCAGCTGTCTGTCCATCTCTCCGGGCAGGTCAGCGTTGACCTCGCGCTGGAAGTACGCTCGGATCTCCTCCACCTCCTGAGACCAGAAGTCGGCTGAGATGTGGAAGAGCTGCTGCAGATCCACGTCTGCCGGCAGGCCGCTGAGGTTCAGGGCGCTGGGCATGTATCCGACAGCGCTGGGCATGGCTCCGGCCTCGCCGCTGACCCTGCGGAACATCCACTCCAGCACGCGGATGTTCTCACCGTACCCGGGCCAGAGGAAGCGCCCGGACGAGTCCTTGCGGAACCAGTTAACGTGGAAGATCTTGGGCAGTTTGGCGGCGGGGCGCTGCTCCATGCTCAGCCAGTGAGACAGATACTGCCCGAAGTTATATCCGAAGAACGGACGCATGGCGAACGGGTCGTGCATGATGACTTTACCTGAACAGAGAAGCACACACACTTTAGGATCTCCACACTCTCATTCACAATCTCCACAGCTGCAGCACACCGGACATTTTCAGTTTTTCTGCAGTATATAAAATACAGTTTCAACAGCTGACTCTGTTGTCCATCTGCATAATAAAAACACCCTGAAAAGTTCCTTTTTTGATGGCAAAAGCTTCACTGGGATAAAAATAGATTTTGAAATAAAACAAAGATTATTAATGAAAATACTTAGTATTTATAATAATAGCATTGTAATAGTAAAATAGACTTTGTATGTCAAAATGTCATGTTTAATTAAATGTGTTACTTGCTGTTTCTTTGTAATTATACAAAGTATAATTAGTAGTTAGTTATTAAAATAGAAAATAGTTTTTTTAAACAATTCGATATGACTATAAAATATTAATAATTGTTATGCTTTTATTGTGATAAAATAGGAAATATATTGAAGTAACTCAAATGTACTGTAAAATAAAATTCATATTTTACATTATCATGTTTTTTTATTGTATTTTTTATTGTTAGATTATATTTTACTGTAAAACTACAATACCTATTTTTACATCTTAATTTGAATAAATGAAGCATTTATATATGTTATATATTATATAAATTCGTCATTTTAAATGTAAACTTTTATTTTGACGGGTTGTCGGCCAATAGACGGCTCCATTCTGCTGATATTTGCCTCCTAACTAATATTTGAATTCCTTTGTGCATTCAATTTTAATGTATTTAGTTGCCTTTTGTAACATTTATGCATTTTACAGATGCTTTTATCCACATTGCATTCAATCTATACATGTTTCACATTTTTTGAAAGAAGCAGAAACGACTCTATCCCCCGTATTTTGTGATGTAATTGCGGAAACAAGCATTTCAACGTTTTAAACGGGTAAACTTGACGGTCGCACTAAGCCGTATCAGGACTGGACTGGGGCTAAAACTCAGCCCATCCGGCCCATGAGTTCCCCGTTACTGGTTTTGCTGGGGTTAGGGCCTTAAATTGGAGTAAATAAATAAAACTAGAACAGGGACAAATAATGATATATATTATTGAATTTACTGCAAATGCAAATAAACTTAATATTGCACTTTTGTCACACAGAAATGCACTTGACAGTAAAGCATTGATTTAGAGCTGGGATGCAGTAAATTTACTGCTTTTAAATGCTGTCAACATTTACTCTCTCTCATGTCATCCCAAACCTGTTTGACTTTCTCTCTTCTGTGAAACACAAAAGAAGATATTTTGAAGAATGTTGGCAATCAAGCCCTTTTAGGATACCATTGAATATTGTTTGAACAAAAAAACAGACTCAAATTACACAGAAATAAATTGATTTAGGTTTGGAATGACATTGGGGTGAGTAAACAATCACATCTTTGGGTTGAACTACGCCTTTAAAAACAATAAAACATGTCAAGAGTTGACACCTAATTTATGTAAGACACTGATATCTATCTTTCATGAGGTTCTCAATGAAATAACATTTAGTTACATTTAATTAGTTCTATTACAAAGTTAATAAAACATTTAAAGAGAAAAAAAGCTTTTTCCTTAATTCATGGGATCCAAGCTTTAAAGGTGTTGTGTTGAATTATAATGGCATTTGAACTGAGTTTAACTGTAAGATCATAGTAGTCACAGGTAAAACATGCTCCTCATTAACATGGGTATGCTTTTAAAATATATAAACCATATATAATAAACTATTGAATTTGTAATAAAAAGAAGTAGAAAATACGAAAACAGCCTCTATAAAAGTGATTTATATTTCGAAATATTTAATGTAAGTCATAATAGCAACGTTTTTAATAAATGTTTCTTCCGAAACACCAATATTTCTTCTCTTTTAGGAGCTGCAGGTGAACTGTGGTTGTGCTAAAGTGACAAGTGTGTATTTGTGTGTATTGCCGTTTTCCACGTAACCTTGTGATGTATTTCCATGCTCGTGTCAGTGTTCAGCTGATTCTCCACAGAACCTGTAATGTTCCCATATAGACACGACTGAAATAATGAAATAAGCTGCAGTTTCTGGTGAGGGGGTTCGCTTGCGCACTGAGGTGAGTCGGGACTCACTGGGACTGCTGCATGAATGGATTTTGATTTGGGAAACGCAAGTAAAAACAAAAACAGTTATCAGTTTAAACTAAAGGTTGTGGACTCGATATAGTGTTCCTTACAACTTAACAAAGATCCAGCGATCCATGGAAATTGACATGCAGCCAGGAATCATGTTTTCCTGACATTTATATGAGCCTGATTTCGATACATAAATATTGTCATGAATTTTATTCAAATTCTGAATATAAGCGCAGCCTCTCCTGTCTGAAGCTTATTAAAACTCATCTCAGAAGTAGCATGGCAGACAATAGGTTCAGTAATCTGGGGATTTTGAGCATTGAATGTAAAAGAGCAAAATCACTAAATCTTGATGATATCTTTGCTAGAAATCACAAGAACTGTTGTTGTTTCAATTTTGTAAATTTTCTCTTTTTGTAATGATACTTTATCTGTTTTCTTAATGCAACATTTTGGTTAGCAAAGGACAAAGCAGTAAGCATAAAAAGTTTGATGTGTGAACGACTTAGGATTTTTTTTCCGACTTAAAGCTTTTTGTCTTTTTCCCTAAAATTATCAACATACAGTACATATTTTACTTATTTTGTATGACATTGTAAATAAATTGATCATTTTAAATAATTTTTGTTCGTTTGTGATCTATATTTTCTGTAGAATTTGCTTTGGTACAGCATGTCATAGTCAGTAGTCATTTTTTTGGCCACCCCAATAAAATCACTGGGTCTTACCTGGCCACCCCTGAAAAAATGTTCTGGCTACGCCCCTGCATGATGGGCCAGTCAGTGGCAAAAAATAAAATAAAAATAACCTTGTATCGGCCCTAAAGTGCGTCAGCCCACTGGGAAAATGCCCGGTATGCCAGATTACCAGTCCAGCCGTGGCATGAGGTGTGTATCGGGTGCCGCTGTAATGCACAGCGCTCGGCCTCACCTGTGTGCTCGGCGGCCGCCGTGGCTTCGGATCTCATGGCTGCTCCCACAAACACTCCGTGGGGCCAGTCGAAGGCCTCGTAGACCAGCGGGACCCCCAGCGGCCGCCGGCCCCCGAAGATCACAGCCTCGATGGGAACGCCTTCGGGAGACTCCCACTGCGGGTCGATGATGGGACACTGAGCGGCCGGCGTGCAGAAGCGTGAGTTGGGATGAGCGCACGGTTCACCTGGAAGAGACGCGGAGACACGTGAGCAGCGGAACGAGGTCCGGACGAGCCGGGGCGGTGCTGAGACGGCACCTACCGTCCTCCGCCGTCCACCGCCGGTTCTTCCAGGACTTCAGCGCGACTCCCTCCGGCAGCTCCTCGTCCATGCCCTCCCAGTAAACCCCGCCATCGCTGGTCTCGGCCACGTTGGTGAAGATGGTGTTCTGGCGGATGGTGTCCATGGCGTTCGGGTTGGTTTTGGTGGAGGTTCCTGGTGCCACTCCGAAGAAACCGTTCTCTGGGTTGATGGCTCTGAGATTCCCTTCAACACAACACGTCAACTCAATGATCAATCAACGGCATATTTCTTCTCAATAATTCATATATCATGATGTGTTTTAGCTGGACTGCCTATCAGTGTTGGGAGTAACGCACTATAAAGTAACGCGTTCCGGTAATTCCACTTCTTTTAGCGGTAACGCATATCGGGTGACCACCATCAAACAAACTGAATGTGGGACAATTACTAAGTTTGTGTGGGACATGTTACAGACACTTAATAGTTAATAAAAACATTAGTATTCTGCCTTTCAGCTGATAAAAATACATCGTTCTTTAGTGCTAACACCATTACATCCCAATGGAACATAACGTCTTTATTTTACATGTAATTTAAACTTAACATGACTGAGTCTGACCAAGTCCAACTAAATAAATAATGAACAAATAAAATATAAAACATTATATATTAATGTACGTGATATATTAAGAATAGAACCAATTTACTGAATTATCCATTAGTTTTCTGACTGGGAACACATGGACCGAATCACTACTCTACAGTTTGATTGACAGCTGTCACAGCCAACCAGTGACTGTGTTTACTCCTTTATTTTCAACCATTGGATAGGATTTAAAAACGGCTGCTGTATTTGTGTAAGCGGGATGTTACTTCTGACGAAGATCAAAACTACGCCACAAAAAGAATAAATAAAATGCTTTCTTAAAAAGGCAAAAGAACGAATGCATGTTTCTTAATATGATAATTAAAAACCAACAGACTGATGAATATGCGACGTGCGGGACAAGGGGTGGACACCCTAAACGCACATGTAACTAAATATTTTTTTAATCAAGTAACGTAATTACAATTACTGATATTTAAATGAGTTTGTTACTCGCTTGCAGACAAGAAGCTCAAATCTTGTGGTTTTCCCCCTCCCTAGTTTTTGTTCCAGCCATTAAAATAGTTTAGTTTTTAATGTCAAATTAGTTATATTTCCTTTCATTTCTTTATAAATATAATTTAGAAAAACGTTGTGCATTTTTTTGTTTGTTAAATTAAAGTTTTTATCTTTTAAGCGGCTGACAGTGAGTTAACCCGACGCTTTAGCCTCTCAAACCAACACTTGTCTTGCCTATAATAAAATCCATAGATATCAAACTTCACCTCTCCGCAAAATGTATTTAAATCTGATCTTAATTTGCCATATGCACATTTAACGGAGTTCACGAAAGCAATATGAGCTGCATTATTCAGCTCATTTCAAGAGAAAAGACAAAAGTAACTTAAAAGTTACTTTCCCTAGTAACTGATTACTTCTGATATAAAGTAATTTGATTACTTAAAAAAAAGTAACTAGTAACTAATTACTAATTTTCAGTAACTTACCCAACACTGGCGCCTATAGATCAGGAAGATTTAGTGTAAGCCAGAAACGAGCATCTGAGCCCAACTCTTGAGCTAAACTCGAAAACATGCGATTGTGTTTTTGTCGAGGGAACTCCTGTGTGATCCTATCTGTACCTTCTCCGTCAAACTTCATCCAGGCGATGTCGTCTCCCACACACTCCACGCTCCAGCCGGGCAGCGACGGGCTCAGCATGGCCAGGTTGGTCTTTCCACAGGCGCTCGGGAACGCTGCCGCAAAGTACTTCTTCTGTCCCGCCGGGTTAGTGATGCCCAGGATCTACAGGAAACGCATGGCATGCATGTTACTCCTTTGATAGAGTTTTCTGTGTTTGTCAATCTAGAGTCTGCCTCTGAACTCATTGAGCTGCTGTTTAACATGTGCATGCATTTGCCTGAGTGCCTGCAGGTAACGGTCAGTCTGATGTGAGTGACTGACCAGCATGTGTTCGGCCAGCCAGCCCTCCTCTTTAGCGATGCGGGACGCGATGCGAAGGGCGAAGCACTTCTTTCCCAGCAGGGAGTTTCCACCGTAGCCGCTGCCGAACGACACGATGCTCCTCTGGTCAGGGATGTGAGCGATCAGGGTGAGATCCGGGTTACACGGCCAGTTATTGACCAGCGGCTCTGAGAGAGAGAGAGAGAGAGATGAACACCAGTGCCTGTAGACCCGCGAGGAGTCGATTGATGAATCGCTCGAGCACTGACTCTTGAGGGGAAGCGGGCAGCCCACCGAGTGTAGGCATCTCACGAACTCTCCGCTCCCCAGCGCGCTCAGCACGGCTTTGCCCACGCGGGTCATGATCCTCATGCTGGCCACCACATACGGAGAGTCGGTCAGCTCCACACCGATCTTAGAGAGCGGAGATCCGACCGGGCCCATGCTGAACGGGATCACATACATGACCCGACCTGCGGAACACGCCATTCAAACATTATGGGAACGTTACATTTGAATGTTGCAACATTTAAAAAATGTCCTAGTGTAACATTCCATGAACAATTTTTGTTTTGAGAAGATTATTAAAGACCGGTTCCGGAGAGTCCGTACCTTTCATGCACCCGGGGAAGCGCAGGTTCATGGCTTTGTCCCATTCCTCCGGTGACATCCAGCGGCCGAGCTGACTGACGCCTCCTCCTCGCGGAGAAGGAACCGTGTCCCGCTGCTCCGGAGTCACGATGACCGTCTTACTCTCGACTCGAGCCACGTCCCGCGGGTCTGTGCGCGCCAGCCAACTGCAGAACATCAGACCAGATCACAACAGTCATTACACCTGATCCTGAACGCTGAATGATGAAAGCCTCGTTTATATCACATCATTGTTTTAAAGGAACACTCCAGCGTTTTTAGAAATTGGGTTTATTCAACATCTCTCCTACATTTAGATATGAGGGCAAATGCATTTCTGTCTCAGTGCATGCATTGTTTTAGTTTGGCAGGGTCGCTGCTAGCTTAGCTTAGCATAATGAATGGAATCCTATGTTGCCAGCTAGCATGTCCCGAGTAAAAGTTATCCAAAAAACCCCTAATTACTACTTGTGGCGTATTCACAACGAGAGATGGGGAAGCACAGGCGAAGCACTGCTACTGCAGAGATATCACACAACACATGAAATCCCCAAATATGTTGTGCATGTGATATCTCTGCAGTAGCAGTGCTTCGCCTGTGCTTCCCCATAATATAGTCCCAATATCTGCCTAGGAAATCTCCTAGTCTTAATCTGCAGCGCTATCTGTACTCGTTGTGAATACGCCACAAGTAGTAATTAGGTGGGGGGGTTTTTTGGATCACTTTTACTCGGGACATGCTAGCTGGCAACATAGGATTCCATTCATTATGCTAAGCTAAGCTAGCAGCGACCCTGCCAAACTAAAACAATGCATGCACTGAGACAGAAATGCATTTGCCCACATATCTAAATGTAGGAGAGATGTTGAATAAACCCAATTTCTAAAATCACTGGAGTGTTCCTTTAATATATAGCAGAAGATGTAACCTAGCTGTGTGTTTCTGCTGTTATTATTATGAGTCTTATTGATATGAGTGTGGCGTATTCTGTGTGTAGCTCTCAGCGCTTCTGAAGCCTCTTCATTCATTCAGTGTGAGCTTGTCCCGGTCCAGAGCGGATCAGGCGGGTTCTGAGTGTCGTACCAGTTGTGGTATTTGTGTAGTTTGGAGATGACGCCTGTTCCTCCAGCAGGCGCAGGACGGCCCGGTTCTCCTCGTCGGATCCGTCGCAGATGTGCAGCGCGTCCGGCTGGCACAGGTTCACACTGTTCTCGATGAACTCTCGCAGCGCCGGACTCAGAGAGGCCGGGTCGCCCTGCAGGACTCGGGTCGCCTTCCGGTTCTGTGACTGCAGCTGGGGAGGCATGATGATGCGTTTACCGCGGTAAAGAGTCCTGCAGAAAACACAACCATCAGCCTTCATCATGGGCTCACAGAATCATCATCATATCAACCATCATAGCTATCATTCAGAAACTCCCAATCTATACAAGTATCTAAAATGACTTTCTATTAAGTTACAGTATTATATATTTTTCATACTTTCTTTAATAATGCAGTTCAAGAGGACGCTTAGACTTTAATGAACTGCTAAATGCATTATTTACTTTAATATATTCAACACATTAATTCTGATCACAGTTTTTCCTCCAGACTTTTTGAAACACATGCACTAGAATATTATCCATAAACTCTAATCTCATCTCATGAGTTATGAGAGTTTACCTTGAGTGTAGAAGAATCAGCAGCTCTTCATCAGTCAGTGAGGATGAGGAGGGTCATCAGTGTTCTGCTCTCTGTGTGGGACAGGCAGTCTTATATACAGCACTGACCTGAGGAGGAGGAGAACACACACACACACACACACACACACACACACACACACACACACACACACACACACACACACACACACACACACACACACACACACACAGTGAATCATTAATCCTCCGAACGCATGTCGTGGCTTCGGTTAATTATTGAATAATTTCACTGGGAAAATACCCGATTGGACTGGAACCTAAACCGACCTTTGACCCGTACCTTCGTAATGCAACAGTTGGACATGCAGCATCACCCGTGACGTCATGTGCCGCTGCAGCCGCGCTCGCTGATTGGTCGGTGAGCTGGAGGCTCGTCCGCGCGCGTTTGAGCATCGAATTATTCAGTCTTGGTCATCATGTTATAATAATGAACCCACTGTTCGTGCTTTCATCCATTAACACACTGTCTGTGGTTTCTGTGAATGAGTACAGAGTTTCTTTATCTGTAGGACATTTAAAATGCTCAGATAAACAGAAGTCAAGAAACTTGATTTATTAGTGTTTTCTGCTCTGGACTCTCCATATGAGACTACACTTAGCAGCAGTAAAAATGTATAACAAAAATATGTTTAGCTAACTATTCAATTAAACGTAACTTATGTTCTCTGAGCGTCACGAAAAAAATATTTTATAGTATATTATAGTAAAATTACAATAAAATTACTCTAGTAAATACTATAGTGTTTTTGAACCATACTATAGTAAATATACTACAATAAATTGTAGTATATTGTAGAATATTATAGTATTTACTACACTTTGTTAATTTACTGTAGTATATTTACTATAGTATGGTTCAAAAACATTATAGTATTTACTAGAGTAATTTTACTATAATATACTAGAGTATTTTTTCATGTGAGTTACTTTTGAATGGGCCGCCCCTCCAAATCCCTCAGGAATTCAGGTGTTCAGTACCTTCATGGCCACAGGTGTATAAATCAAGCTCTAGGCATGCAGACGCTTCTACACACATTTGTGAGAGAATGGCTCGCTCTCAGGAGCTCAGTGAACTCAAGCGTGGGACCGGGATAGGTTGCCACCTGTGCAATAAGGCCATTCCTGACATTTCCTCACTACTAAATATTCCACGCTCAACTGTTAGTGGGATTATAACAGAGAGGAAGCCATTGGGAACAACAGCAACTCAATCCCAGAGCGGGATCAGCGCATGCTGAGGGTCACAGTGCGCAGAAGTCACCAACTTTCTCCAGAGTCAATCGCTCCAGACCTCCAAACTCCTGTGGCCTTCAGATGAGCTCAGGAACAGTGCGGAGAGAGCTTCATGGAATGGGTTTCCATGGCCGAGCAGCTCATCCAAGCCTTACATCACCAAGAGCAATGCAAAGCGTGGGATGCAGTGGGGTAAAGCACGCCACCACTGGACTCTAGAGCAGTGAGACGTGTTCTCTGAGTGACCAATCACGCTTCTCTGTCTGACCATCCCATGGACGAGTCTGGGTTTGGCGGTTGCCAGGGGAACGGGACTCGCCAGACTGCATTGTGCCAAGTGTAAAGTTTGGTGGAGGGGGGATTATGGGGTGGGTTGTTTTTCAGGGCTTGGGCTCTTAGTTCCAGTGAAAGGAACTTTTAATGCTTCACCAAGACATTTTGGACAATTTCATGCTCCCAACTTTGTGGGATCAGTTTGTGGACGGCCCCTTCCTGTCCCAACATGACTGCGCTCCAGTGCACAAAGCGTCGCTCCATAAAGACATGGATGAGCGAGTTTGGTGTGGAGGAACTGGACTGGCCTGCACAGAGTCCTGACCTCATCCCGATAGAACACCTTTGGGATGAATTAGAGCGGAGACTGCGAGCCAGGCCTTCTCGTCCAACATCAGTGCCTGACCTCACAAATGCGCTTCTAGAAGAATTCCCATAAACACACTCCTAAACCTTGAGGAAAGCCTTCCCAGAAGAGCTGAAGCTGTTAGAGCTGCAAAGGGTGGGCGACTCCATATTAAACCCTACGGATTAGGAATGGGAAGCTCATGTGCATGTGAAGGCAGGCGTCACAACACTTTTGGCGATATAGTGTACGTTGCCTATATTTTATACATAACTGGAATTGTAATTAAAAAATTCTGGACATCAGCTTGCCATTAAAAAATAGGAATATTATGTTGAAATATGTGCAGAAATGAGTCGTGATGTGACTGTCATGAGATGAAAACAAACACACTCAATCGTGTAGAACAGGACAAGAAGAGTACGTGACGCTCTTATCTGAAGACTTGTTTTGGTTAAAGACCCTCTAATGCAAACCTGGAGTCCCAAAGACTGCAAAACACCCGAAGATAAGAACCGGATGGCTTTAACAACATCTGATAAGCTGTGATAAATACAGTCAATGAACAGCTGCGTGTTATACAACAGCTTGTTTGTGTCTTAGCCGTCAGTTATTGTCCAGGAATATCAGTGAAACCAGAGCGAACCATCAAATCCTCTGGTCAGACGCTCAGATGGTCCTCTTCATCTGTGATTCACTGAATGCACAAGAGATGGTTAAATACATTCAGTGTGAAAGCTCAACTCATTATATTTGGTTTCTTTTGCATGGGCTTTTTTGAGTTTTACTTGTTTCCCAAAAGTTGAGAACTACACTGGACAGATCACAGATAAACACAGTAAATTAATGTTTCTCAGTGTGTATGATTTGAATGTGCTATTTCATTATGAGATGCTGTAAAGCTGATAACTCTCAGAGATCTGCAGGTGTTTGTGAAGTATGAGCTGTGATGATCTTTGAACTCCATCCCGTAGAGCTGAAGTGAATCCTATAGAGCGGCTCTGATCAACAGCAGACCGGTGTGACTGAACCCTTAGTCTACAGAGACATTAGGCCTCTGACCACACACACAATCTATAGAATACGTGACGCAACTCAAATATAAGCATGTTTTTAGGTGCAGCATCAGTTTTGGTATCTTGTTTACCAGCAGTTATGAAATCATTTACAGCATGTATGGAAATATGAATATTTCACAGAAATCAGTGTTTCCAGCCGAGGAACGTCCTGAAATGGCCAAGCCACATTTATTTTATCACCTCAAAGCAGCGTCACAGGAAAACAACAGAGCAAAACTCATCAGTTTCAGCTGTAAAGCAGCTTTAAATACTTCTAAGAATACTATGGGGCAGTATCATGTTTGAAAAATTGAGCATACATTTGGTGTTTCATTGGTAGTGATTTCTAACTGATTTAAGTCATTACTCGTTTCTCTGCCGTCGAGCGCCACCTGCCGTCCAGATCACTTTTTAATAAATAATTCCGCATAATAAAATGTAAACACAATAACTAATATTAGAATTTAATTTTAATCTTTAGTATAGCAGTTGTTGCACGAGTCCCTAAAACATCTTCACAAAGTGATTTTTTATTATGTTGTAATATATATATTATTTGTATTAATATTTTAAATATGTAAACAGGGTGCAAGTGCAACCACAGACTCATTCCGGCGCGAGCACCGTCACACACACACTGAGTTCCGCTTGCCGTTGGTTCCGCGGATCGAGTGACAGACGCGAGCCGATCATGAGCGCCGATAACTCCCGTTCCGATGTTCTGCTGCCGTTACGGAACCTCATTAACTCGGTGAAGTGCAGCAGAGATCGAGTGAGAGGTATGACGACATCCTGCCGCTTCATTTCACCACAGACTTTAAGCATCTCTGTGTGTGTGTGTGTGTGTGTGTGTGTGTGTGTGTGTGACGGCTAATGGCTAAAGTTTAACTGTGTGCTCGCACGATAACAGTCCGATATAAACAATATATAACACTCTACACACACACACACACACACACACACACACACACACTCTTCTCTCTCTCTCTCTCTCTCTCTCTCTCTCTCTCTCTCTCTCTCTCTCTCTCTCTCTTCTCTCTCTCTCTCTCTCTCTCTCTCTCTCTCTCACACACACACACACACACTCTCTCTCTCTCTCTCTCTCTCTCTCTCTCTCTCTCTCTCTCTCTCACACACACACACACACACTAACTAACTATCTGTAATGTGTAAAGCTCAGTGTTTATTGTAACTGTGTGTTTCAGATGGAGAGTCGAATGAATGCAGTGGGACGTTCAGCTTGACAAACTTCTGGGAGATTCTGAGTTCAGTGTTTGTGGTGATCTGAGTCTGAGTATATCACTGAATATTATCTACAGTACTCAGTGTAGTCTGAGTATATCACTGAATATTATCTACAGTACTCTGTGTAGTCTGAGTATATCACTGAATATTATCTACAGTACTCTGTGTAGTCTGAGTATATCACTGAATATTATCTACAGTACTCTGTAGTCTGAGTATATCACTGAATATTATCTACAGTACTCTGTGTAGTCTGAGTATATCACTGAATATTATCTACAGTACTCTGTAGTCTGAGTATATCACTGAATATTATCTACAGTACTCAGTGTAGTCTGAGTATATCACTGAATATTATCTACAGTACTCAGTGTAGTCTGAGTATATCACTGAATATTATCTACAGTACTCGGTGTAGTCTGAGTATATCACTGAATATTATCTACAGTACTCTGTGTAGTCTGAGTATATCACTGAATATTATCTACAGTACTCTGTGTAGTCTGAGTATATCACTGAATATTATCTACAGTACTCTGTGTAGTCTGAGTATATCACTGAATATTGTCTACAGTACTGTGTAGTCTGAGTATATCACTGAATATTATCTACAGTACTCTGTGTAGTCTGAGTATATCACTGAATATTATCTACAGTACTCTGTGTAGTCTGAGTATATCACTGAATATTATCTACAGTACTCAGTGTAGTCTGAGTATATCACTGAATATTATCTACAGTACTCAGTGTAGTCTGAGTATATCACTGAATATTATCTACAGTACTCGTGTAGTCTGAGTATATCACTGAATATTATCTACAGTACTGTGTAGTCTGAGTATATCACTGAATATTATCTACAGTACTCAGTGTAGTCTGAGTTTATCACTGAATATTATCTACAGTACTCGTGTAGTCTGAGTATATCACTGAATATTATCTACAGTACTCTGTGTAGTCTGAGTATATCACTGAATATTATCTACAGTACTCAGTGTAGTCTGAGTATATCACTGAATATTATCTACAGTGCTCGGTGTAGTCTGAGTTTATCACTGAATATTATCTACAGTACTCAGTGTAGTCTGAGTATATCACTGAATATTATCTACAGTGCTCAGTGTAGTCTGAGTATATCACTGAATATTATCTACAGTGCTCAGTGTAGTCTGAGTATATCACTGAATATTATCTACAGTGCTCGTGTAGTCTGAATATATCACTGAATATTATTTACAGTACTGTGTAGTCTGAGTTTATCACTGAATATTATCTACAGTACTCAGTGTAGTCTGAGTATATCACTGAATATTATCTACAGTCGTGTAGTCTGAGTTTATCACTGAATATTATCTACAGTACTCAGTGTAGTCTGAGTATATCACTGAATATTATCTACAGTACTCAGTGTAGTCTGAGTATATCACTGAATATTATCTACAGTACTGGTGTAGTCTGAGTATATCACTGAATATTATCTACAGTACTCAGTGTAGTCTGAGTATATCACTGAATATTATCTACAGTACTGTGTAGTCTGAGTATATCACTGAATATTATCTACAGTACTCAGTGTAGTCTGAGTATATCACTGAATATTATCTACAGTACTCAGTGTAGTCTGAGTATATCACTGAATATTATCTACAGTACTCAGTGTAGTCTGAGTATATCACTGAATATTATCTACAGTACTCGTGTAGTCTGAGTATATCACTGAATATTATCTACAGTACTCAGTGTAGTCTGAGTACATCACTGAATATTATCTACAGTACTCTGTGTAGTCTGAGTATATCACTGAATATTATCTACAGTACTCTGTGTAGTTTGAGTATATCACTGAATATTATCTACAGTACTCTGTGTAGTCTGAGTATATCACTGAATATTATCTACAGTACTCAGTGTAGTGAGTATATCACTGAATATTATCTACAGTACTCAGTGTAGTCTGAGTATATCACTGAATATTATCTACAGTACTCAGTGTAGTCTGAGTATATCACTGAATATTATCTACAGTACTCAGTGTAGTCTGAGTATATCACTGAATATTATCTACAGTACTCAGTGTAGTCTGAGTATATCACTGAATATTATCTACAGTACTCAGTGTAGTCTGAGTATATCACTGAATATTATCTACAGTACTCAGTGTAGTCTGAGTATATCACTGAATATTATCTACAGTACTCAGTGTAGTCCGAGTATATCACTGAATATTATCTACAGTACTGTGTAGTCTGAGTATATCACTGAATATTATCTACAGTACTCAGTGTAGTCTGAGTACATCACTGAATATTATCTACAGTACTCTGTGTAGTCTGAGTATATCACTGAATATTATCTACAGTACTCTGTGTAGTTTGAGTACATCACTGAATATTATCTACAGTACTCTGTGTAGTCTGAGTATATCACTGAATATTATCTACAGTACTCAGTGTAGTCTGAGTATATCACTGAATATTATCTACAGTACTCGTGTAGTCTGAGTATATCACTGAATATTATCTACAGTACTCAGTGTAGTCTGAGTATATCACTGAATATTATCTACAGTACTCAGTGTAGTCTGAGTATATCACTGAATATTATCTACAGTACTCAGTGTAGTCTGAGTATATCACTGAATATTATCTACAGTACTCAGTGTAGTCTGAGTATATCACTGAATATTATCTACAGTACTCAGTGTAGTCTGAGTATATCACTGAATATTATCTACAGTACTCAGTGTAGTCTGAGTATATCACTGAATATTATCTACAGTACTCGGTGTAGTCTGAGTATATCACTGAATATTATCTACAGTACTCAGTGTAGTCTGAGTATATCACTGAATATTATCTACAGTACTCGTGTAGTCTGAGTATATCACTGAATATTATCTACAGTACTCAGTGTAGTCCGAGTATATCACTGAATATTATCTACAGTACTCAGTGTAGTCTGAGTATATCACTGAATATTATCTACAGTACTCGGTGTAGTCTGAGTATATCACTGAATATTATCTACAGTACTCAGTGTAGTCTGAGTATATCGCTGAATATTATCTACAGTACTCGGTGTAGTCTGAGTATATCACTGAATATTATCTACAGTACTCAGTGTAGTCTGAGTATATCACTGAATATTATCTACAGTACTCAGTGTAGTCTGAGTATATCACTGAATATTATCTACAGTACTCTGTGTAGTCTGAGTATATCACTGAATATTATCTACAGTACTCAGTGTAGTCTGAGTATATCACTGATCTTCAGTCGACTCACATTTGTTCTTCTCACTCCACAGATGAAGCTGTAAAAGCAACGTCCCAGGAAGCAACAAAACTCAGTTTAATCTTCTCGAAGCCGCCGCTGCCGTCAGAGGAGGTTCGTCTGACTGACCTTTGACCCTTTTCAGAACATCAGACTACCCTTTGACCCTCTTCAGGACATCAGCTAGAACATCAGACTGACCTTTGACCCTCTTCAGAGCATCAGACAGACCTTTGACCCTCTTCAGAACATCTGACTGACCTTTGACCCTCTTCAGAGCATCAGACTGACCTTTGACCCTCTTCAGGGTATCAGACTGACCTTTGACCCTCTTCAGGGTATCAGACTGACCTTTGACCCTCTTCAGGGCATCATCTGCCTGCCATCCATTGCTTTTGTATTTGACTTGCGTGTTTTTGTCATGTGTTGCTCTGTTTTCTCTCACTCCAGGACTGTGCAAAAATAGCCGAATCTGTCCAGAAGAGCATGTTGACCCTGTCCACCGTTTACTTCTGGTTACCGAAGAGCCAGGGTAAGTGTGACTCTAATGTAACTAGCAGGTTGACCCCAAAGTAACTCAAGTAAAGTGAATGTGGTGTTTCCTGCAGGAATGACCCTGAGAAAGACGGTCAGAGATGCGACGGCGGATGTGCTGGACGGACTCCTTCAGCTGCTGGACGTCATTCTGTCCTCTCCTGTACAGAGGTGATCTGTCCTTACCTGATTATACTAAACTCAGCATGTTTCTCCTCTACTGCGCCGTATATCGAGTGAAACACTTCAGGAACAAGAACAAATGTAGGGCGGTTGATTGGATGGTTGTGGTCAGGTAGTGACAGGTTGCCCCGCCCTCGTCATCAGAGAAGAGAAGAGATAAAGTTATTATGATTCAAGATTATTAACACAATAGTGATGTGCACAGATAATGATGCGTGTATGTCATTAGTTTGTTCTCTTCAGTCTGTCCCAGGAGCAGCTGATGTCTACTGGAGGAGTTTGGGCCGCGTGTGACCAGTTTAATCAGCTACCCAAAGGTTAGAGCGCTACTGACCAGCACTAGAGCTACGGCCCGTTCACACAGAGAACGATAACTATATTAACATCCACACCAGAGGACAATATCATTCTGTTTATTCTCAGTTGTGTCATTTGTTGCTTTGAAGGTGTCCTATAATGCCCCTTTTTACCAGATGTAAAATAAGTCTCTGATGGCCTCAGAGTGTGTGTGTGTATTAAGGGTCAGCAACAATGCGCCGTTTGTGTGTTTCCCTTTAAATGCAAATGAGCTGCTGCACCCCGCCCCCTTTCAGGAAGAGGGCGGAGCTTCAAGAGCTCATGTTAGCAGCTCTGATTACCACACACACACACACACACACTGAAGATATCAGAAACTGTTCAGCCTTTTATGATCAAACTGGAGTCGGACGATGATGGAGAGACTCCAGAAGGAGAGACAGCATGTAGAGTGAGACAGGACGCTTCTGACGGGATAGAGGAGGAGTTTATGAGTTAACCATCTTCAGTCATTGATTAGCATATTCTGTCATGATGATCTATAAACCGCTGTGAGATGAGCCAGAGAATATCTGCTGATGAAGAGAGAACAGGGATAGTTTAGTGTAATTACGGTTATAACTGATGATGTCATCTCGCTTTATGACATGCGATTGCGTTTGAGTTCGTATCAATAAATGTGACCGACGGACGACAGCTCGAGCGACTCCCAAATGTGCTCGACTACAGCAACTCAACATGTTCCCGGGGGCGGGGTTATGCTAATGTTAGGGTTAGTGATGTCACTAACTCGTTGTAGTCCCTCCAGCCGTTTGTTGTAGTCCTTAAAGAGAGATTTCTGTAAAAGAAGAAGATATCTCCCTTTCCTTTGAGCTTTGAGCGTCATAACTCTGCAGATGTTGTTTCTGCCTCAAACAGCGACACACGCACTCAGTACACACTCACTACACACTCACTACAGCTAAACTAAACACACTACACACTCACTACACACTCACTACAGCTAAACTAAACAAACTACACACTGACTACACACTCACTACAGCTAAACTAAACACACTACACACTCACTACAGCTAAACTAAACTCACTACACACTCACTACAGCTAAACTAAACACACTACAGCTAAACTAAACTCACTACACACTCACTACAGCTAAACTAAACACACTACACACTCACTACAGCTAAACTAAACACACTACACACTCACTACAGCTAAACTAAACACATTACACACTCACTACAGCTAAACTAAACACACTACACACTCACTACAGCTAAACTAAACACACTACACACTCACTACAGCTAAACTAAACACACTACACACTCACTACAGCTAAACTAAACACACTACACACTCACTACAGCTAAACTAAACTCACTACACACTCACTACAGCTAATCTAAACACACTACACACTCACTACAGCTAAACTAAACACACTACACACTCACTACAGCTAAACTAAACACACTACACACTCACTACAGCTAATCTAAACACACTACACACTCACTACAGCTAAACTAAACACACTACACACTCACTACAGCTAAACTAAACTCACTACACACTCACTACAGCTAATCTAAACACACTACACACTCACTACAGCTAAACAAGTCAAATCATAATCAAACACACCTAAATGTTCGAAAATGCTTCTCTTTGGTTGTCAATGTTTTTATCGTTCATCAGAAAAATTGTTCTGAAAGTGATTCCAGTAATATTGTTCCTCTGCGTCGTTATTGTTATAGTTGTGGTGTGACTGATATTCTTTTACAATTAGAATGATTTTATTTAGGGAACAAGCTGTAATTCACATCTGCATCGTTGCAGAACCCAAGAGTCTGGAATAATTCAGATGTTTTAATGTTTCTGGGAGAGTCTCTTCTGCTCATTATCTGATCATAACTCCAGTATCAGTGTAATATTCCTCCAGTGTAGATCAGCTGTACACACACACACACACACACACACACACACACACACACACACACACACACACACACTCAGCTGTTCTCTGTGTGAAAATATAGTCTCTTCTGTTCATTATCTGATCATAACTCCAGTATCAGTGTAATATTCCTCCAGTGTAGATCAGCTGTTCACACACACACACACACTCACACACACACACACACACACACACACACACACACACACACACACACACACACACACACACACACACACACACTCAGCTGTTCTCTGTGTGAATATATAGTGCAGTGTGATTTATTCCTGTGATCAGAGCTGAATTTATCATCATTACTCCAGTCTTCAGTGTCACATGACCCTTCACTAATCATTCTCATATGAGGATTTCCACAGATAACCGCAGTGCCGTGTTGGCCATCTTGACTTCATACGTTGGTTTGGTGAAGGATGCCTTGGAAGAAATGGATCAGGTCGGAGAATATCTACAACAGTCTTATTGCTAATCAGTGAAAATAGTTTTCATCTGTCCATCAATATTAGTAAGCTCTTTGTGTTTAATCTGCTGTTCTTTCCTCTTCAGGCGCTGGCTGAGACTCAGGACCCGTTTGGTGACGTCTTAGATGATGATGATGATGATGATGATGAAGGAATGGGCGGCCGTGGTAACCAGGACACGTACTGGTCAGAGTCGGACCGGCAGCTGGTCGGCCAGTGTCAGGGTCTGATCAAGGCGTCCGGAGCGAGTCTGCGGAAGCTCTCCTCGTCTGTCCGGAGCAACGGAGCGCTGGAGACGGAGGAGAAGATCGCACAGCTGGACGACCTCGCAGACGCCGCTAAAGACGTCAGTCCTTGGTGGGTCCATTACAACACTGATTCAAAGATATGGATCAAAATAGGGTCAGTCCGTGTCAACTCAACCAGAGGTCCCTGGTTTGATTTTGTTAATATTTTTCTGTTGAAAGACAAACATGAATAGTAATGAAAGCCATAATATTTAATGTCACAGATGAATATTGACGGAGTAATCACTTTTACAGAGGAGGTCAAAATGACCTCTGGAGCCGCATCACAGGGGTGTAAACATGACTTTAGAAAGATGGCAGCATCATTATTGTATTCTCACACAGAGATTGGCAGATCTATTAGTGAAATCTGTTGACTTTATCAATCTGTGTGTCATTATACGCCAACGGTGAGCGCTCAAACATGGGGAATAAGCACTTCTGCTGTTTCTTTGACTCAAGTTTGCATGCCTGTAACTCAAAAAACGGGATACATTTCTATTTTTAACATTATTTATTCTTCAGATATTCCTCTTTAAATATAAAAAGCATCAGCTGTATGCAAAATGACCCACATTTGGTTTTCGACTAAACTCTCGACCACTGTACCAGTTTACTCCTGGAGCCACATTGAAATCTCCATATCTCTGGGATTGAACCATCGACGGCGTTTAAAATGGAGAAACCAACAGGAAAGTTTGTTAAGAGCCAGAATCTGAAAGGATATTAAGATATCTTTAATACTTCTGGAGTTAGAGGCATTCAAACTTGAGTCAAAGAAACAGCAGAAGTGCTTATTCCCCATGTTTGAGCACCCCTGTGATGCGGCTCCAGAGGTCATTTTGACCTCCTCTGTAAAAGTGATTACTCCGTCAATATTCATCTGTGACATTAAATATTCTGGCTTTCATTACTATTCATTTGTGTCTTTCTACAGAAATATTAACAAAATCAAACATTTGAGCCGGGGGAGTTTCTGAGATTTGGTTGATTTGATATTAAAGTCGACGCTGTAGATATCCTGTAAAATAAAATGACCGAACACAGCTTATGACATTTAAGGAATGGATTTGATTGAATATGTTGAAATGTTTTGAATGCTTTTAAACATTTTAATCATTTAAATGATGTAAACTACCGGTCAAAGGATTTTATTGTAATGAATATATACTTTTATTCCTCAAGGATTAAATGGATCAGAAGTGACAGTAAAGACATTTATAATGTTACAAAAGATTCTGTTTCTAGTAAATGCTGTTCTTCTGAACTGTCTATTCATCAAAGAATCCTGAGAAATCAGACGTGTCAGTTTCCACAGAAATATGAGTGTGTGTGTGTGTGTGTGTGTGTGTGAACAGCTGACATACACTGGAGGAATATTGCACTGATACTGGAGTTTTAACTATAACAGAAAAACAGTTTATAAGTGTCTCTCATGATGTTTAACCCTCAGATGTAAGTGTTTCACCCTTCGGCTGTGTGTGCCGCCCTGCCAAACCTTCGCACTCAGTGACTGATAATGACCGCTTGTTTGTGTGTTTTCAGCGTTGATGACCTCGCCCTCAGTCTCTACCCCCCCGTGGACCGCCCGGCTGTCAATCATAACGTAAGTCCCGGCCGATCGCTCACAGTCGTCTAACTCTATCACACACACACGGGACGTGTTCAGACGTGCTCCATCTGTCCCAGTATTGGACCCAGCGGTGCGTGTGTTCAGGTGTGCCCGCTCATTAGTCACGACTGCACATTTTCAACAGATGATCATGTGCGCTACTGTAGATCTGTGTTCATCCGGCTGTGGTTTTTCCAGCGCTAATGAATGATGTGATTGTTGTAGGTGTGTAAACTGGCATGTGTGCTGAAGAAAGTGCTGGAGATCACCAGGTAAGATCATCACTAGCCTGCCTGAGCACGACTTGAAAGGTTTATTACTATTATTATTATTACATGACCCGTATTGTTTTTCCAATATGCAATCACACGTTTGTTTGCATCTGATTCATCATTCACACATCAGTCACGCTTCACACGCAATAACCCATCAGAGCGTCTCCTCTCCCGTCAGGTCCAGTCATGTCTGTGCGGAGGCCAATGTTTCCTGGGTGGAGTTTCTGAGCGGAGCTGTAGATCATAACCTGGAGAAGGTGCGATCCCTGCTGCACGACTCATAGCAGCGCCTCACCCCGCCCGAGTCTGATCGGACCGCCCCGGTTCCAGCGCTTTTATTGCTCTCGCTGAAGAGCGTCTGACGGATTCCAAACAGCAGAATCTGGAACTTTCCCTTACTTTCCCAAAGGCCTTGGATTAGTCAATCTTTCTAAGCGATGTTGTAATTCGTGATGTTCACAGAAGTTTGTCCCCTGAAATAACGAAATCTGTTTTGGATATACAAACACTTCATGTCTGTCTGTAAGGATTCATCATAGAAGTGTTTCAGCACAACCTTTGCTTTATTCAGATCGAACACAGCCGGACAAAAAGTACAAATGACATCTAAAGAGTTTAGGAATCTCTGATCTAAATGTATCATTGTACATAAATGAAGTGTAATTTTAGGACATTTTGTATTGTAACTTTATTTTCATGCCTATTAAAGTCTATTATATCACCGTTTTTAATGGTGATACGTAATATTTATTTGCTTTATTATAACAGCATACAGGTAGACAAGTTCTTCACATTAAACATCTCTGTGTTGCTCATGCAAATAAAAGCTGGAGTCGTGTAATCACGCTGATTGTTGGTCCTCATTTGCCGAAGTTGGTGTATCTGAGCGCAGAGGTTGCGGGTCTGACGCTGATGTCCACGCTGGCTTTAATGTCTCTGAAGATGGAGCTGTCAAAGTTGGCCACCAGTTTCTTCGGGCCGAGTCTGTAGGGTCTGAACGTCACCCTCATGCGGATTCTCTGTCCCGGGCCGAGCTCAGCAGTGCTGCACACACACACACACACACACAGCGTTAACACACACAGCAGACGTGAGCGAGCGTGAGTGTATGAAGCCGGTGGCTCACCTGGACTTCTCTGTTTGTTTCAGCAGGCCGCTGCCGGTGAGCGTGACGGAGCAGTTCTTCAGCGCTGTGGGGAGAGGGTTCTCAAACACCACCTCTGCGCTCATCTCCGCATCCTGAAGGGGCGTCCCGCGGACCTGAGACACACCACACACTCCACTGGGTCAGTGACACACACAGTCAGAGAGAGTGTGTGTGTGTGTGTGTGAGGGCACTCACCGTGATGCCAAGGGTCGGGCTGTGTGGCACTATGTCCTTCTCCGCCAGATACGTTTCTTTTTCCCCAGTTTTGTCCATCGCGATCACACAGACTTTGATGCAGTTGTTGTCCATCATTTTTGGTCCGTATGCAGCGTACGGGACCAAGAAGGGAAGAGTTTGTTCTGAAACAGCACACATCGGGATCATGTTACACTCATGATTCATCTGTAATTGAATTGCATTTTGCACCAATTTTGGTACATGTAATGAACATGCAAATTAGTAACCTCAAATATGAACAATCTTTGAAGTATTAGATCTGACTTTATCATCTGTTCTCTGTGAACAAACTATTCATCTGACTAAACAGTTTGGGAACCGCGGATCTAAATGTAACTTAACATCAAGCACATGAAGTGGACGTTTACGACAGTTAAACGTTAACTTTATTTTCATATGTTTTGAGTTCTCGTTATTTTCAGCGGCGATACACATGACGGTTAATGATTAAAACTATTTTTGCATTACAGAATTGAGAATTTGGGGATTGAAAGTGTTCAATTCTCATCTAAAAACAGGCTTCATTCTTTTATGCAAAATATGACAGGTTTTCTTCACCCTTCATGTTATCTTTGGTTTGTGTGAAACTAGTTTTGTTGTTGGGTCATTCTGTGTCAGAAGTCACCGGCTAAAGATTTCTGGTGAAAAATACATAAATGTTGAAGAACACCAAAATATTTATTGTCATGAATGTATATTCCACTTTATATATATAGGGGGTCAAAATGACCTCTGGAGCCGCATCACAGGGGTGTAAACATGACTTTAGAAAGATGGCAGCATCATTATTGTATTCTCACACAGAGATTGGCAGATCTATTAGTGAAATCTGTTGACTTTATCAATCTGTGTCTCATTATACGCCAATGGTGAGCGCTCAAACATGGGGAATAAGCACTTCTGCTGTTTCTTTGACTCAAGTTTGAATGTCTGTAACTCCAGAAGTATTAAAGATATCTTAATATCCTTTCAAATTCAGGTTCTCAACAAACTTTCCTGTTGGTTTCTCCATTTTAAAGGCCCTCGATGGTTCAATCCTCAGAGCAAGTTAGTGTTCCTCAGCTTGACCATTTTCAGTGGATTTTTGGCACTCAAGTTATACCAGTTGACCAGTTGACTTCTGGAGATGCATTGAGATCTCCATATCTCTGGGATTGAACCATCGAGGGCGTTTAAAATGGAGAAACCAACAGGAAAGTTTGTTGAGAACCAGAATCTGAAAGGATATTAAGATATCTTTAATACTTCTGGAGTTACAGGCATGCAAACTTGAGTCAAAGAAACAGCAGAAGTGCTTATTCCCCATGTTTGAGCGCTCACCGTTGGCGTATAATGACACACAGATTGATAAAGTCAACAGATTTCACTAATAGATCTGCCAATCTCTGTGTGAGAATACAATAATGATGCTGCCATCTTTCTAAAGTCATGTTTACACCCCTGTGATGCGGCTCCAGAGGTCATTTTGACCTCCTCTGTAAAAGTGATTACTCAGTCAATATTCATCTGTGACATTTAATATTATGGCTTTGATTACTATTCATGTGTGTCTTTCTACAGATTTGAGCCGGGGCAGTTTCTGAGATCACGGCCTGACCCTGGTGTGGTTAAAGCGGGACCCCAGCACTTGTACCTGCGTTGGGCTGCAGGCGTGTGTCGGTGCAGTTGCTCCAGACGTCGGCCGCTGGGTTCCCGGTGTATCTCATGACCTGAGCGGTCATCTTGAGCGTCAGATCCTGTGCTTGTGTGTTGTTGCTCCTCAGAACGAGCTTGAGTTTGATGTCGGCTCCGTTCAGCGGCGGCCCGTCCAGACTGATGTTCATCTGCAGGGCTGGACGCGGCGTCTCACTCACCGCAAGGTCAGTCACTCGCTTCACCGCCTCGTCATACACGGCTCTCTCCTTCTCTGAACCTGAGGAGCAGATGTGTTGATATGAGACAGAAGATCAGTGTGAGGTGGTGGAGGTGGTGTGAGTGAGTGGTGAGTGTGGTGTGTGAGTGTGAGTGGTGGTGAGTGTGAGTGTGTGGGTGGTGTGTGTGAGAGTGAGTGTGGAGTGGTGTGTGAGGTGTGGAGTGAGTGAGTGGTGAGTGAGTGTGGTGAGTGTGTGAGTGTGTGAGTGGTGGTGGTGAGTGGTGGTGGAGTGAGTGAGTGAGTGGTGAGTGGTGAGTGAGTGGTGGTGAGTGGTGGTGAGTGAGAGTGAGGTGGAGGAGTGTGGTGGAGTGAGTGAGTGAGTGGTGAGTGAGTGGTGAGTGGTGAGTGAGTGGTGAGTGGTGAGTGGTGGTGAGTGAGGAGTGAGTGGTGAGTGGTGAGTGGTGGTGAGTGGTGGTGAGTGTGAGTGAGTGGTGAGTGAGTGGTGGTGAGTGGTGGTGAGTGAGTGTGCGTGGTGAGTGAGTGTGGTGAGTGGTGGTGGTGGTGGTGGTGAGTGTGGTGATGGTGGTGAGTGGTGAGTGGTGGTGTGAGTGTGGTGGTGGTGGTGAGTGGTTGAGTGGTGGAGTGAGTGGTGGTGATTGAGTGGTGAGGTGTGGTGAGTGGTGGTGGTGGTGAGTGAGTGAGTGGTGGTGGTGAGTGAGTGGTGAGTGGTGGTGAGTGGTGTGAGTGGTGAGTGAGGAGTGAGTGTGTGAGTGAGTGTGTGAGTGAGTGGTGAGTGAGTGAGGAGTGAGTGAGTGAGTGAGTGTGGTGAGTGGTGGTGAGTGAGTGGTGGTGGTGAGTGAGTGAGTGGTGAGTGAGTGAGTGGTGAGTGAGTGAGGAGTGAGTGAGTGGTGAGTGGTGGTGGTGGTGAGTGGTGAGTGAGTGAGTGGTGAGTGAGGAGTGGTGAGTGAGTGAGTGTGGTGAGTGAGTGGTGAGTGGTGGAGTGAGTGAGTGTGTGAGTGAGTGAGTGTGAGTGGTGAGTGAGTGGTGGTGAGTGAGTGAGTGAGGAGTGAGTGGTGAGTGAGTGGTGGTGAGTGGTGAGTGAGTGATTGGTGAGTGATTGAGTGATTGAGTGATTGAGTGATTGAGTGTGTGAGTGTGTGAGTGAGTGTGTGAGTGAGTGAGTGAGTGAGTGAGTGAGTGAGTGAGTGAGTGAGTGAGTGAGTGAGTGAGTGAGTGAGTGAGTGGTGAGTGGTGAGTGAGTGAGTGAGTGAGTGTGTGAGTGTGTGAGTGTGAGTGTGTGAGTGAGTGAGGAGTGAGTGAGTGAGTGAGTGAGTGAGTGAGTGACTGAGTGACTGGAGTGAGTGAGTGAGTGAGTGGTGAGTGAGTGGTGAGTGAGTGTGAGGAGTGAGTGAGGAGTGAGTGAGTGAGTGAGTGAGTGTGAGTGAGTGGTGAGTGAGTGAGTGAGTGATTGAGTGATTGAGTGATTGAGTGATTGAGTGATTGAGTGTGGAGGAGTGTGAGTGTGAGTGTGAGTGTGAGTGTGGAGTGGTGAGTGAGTGGAGTGAGTGGTGGTGAGGAGTGAGTGGTGGTGAGTGGTGGTGGTGAGTGAGTGGTGAGTGGTGAGTGAGTGAGTGAGTGGTGAGTGTGTGAGTGTGTGAGTGTGTGGTGGTGGTGAGGAGTGGTGAGTGTGTGTGTGGAGTGAGTGGTGAGTGGTGAGTGAGTGAGTGGTGGTGGGTGAGTGAGTGAGTGTGTGGAGTGAGTGAGTGAGTGTGTGAGTGAGTGAGTGAGTGTGTGAGTGGTGAGTGAGTGAGTGGTGAGTGGTGGTGAGTGAGTGTGAGTGAGTGAGTGGTGAGGAGTGAGTGAGTGAGGAGTGAGTGAGTGAGTGAGTGGTGAGTGAGTGAGTGGTGAGTGAGTGAGTGAGTGAGTGTGTGAGTGTGAGTGTGTGAGTGTGTGAGTGTGTGGTGTGGAGTGTGGTGTGAGTGGTGGTGAGTGGTGGAGTGAGGTGAGTGTGAGTGAGTGGAGGAGTGAGTGAGTGAGTGAGTGAGTGAGTGTGTTGGTGGTGAGTGAGTGGGTGTGTTGGTGAGTGAGTGTGTTGAGTGAGTGAGTGTGTGAGTGTGGTGAGTGGTGGTGGGTGAGTGAGTGGTGAGTGAGTGTGAGTGTGTGAGTGTGTGAGTGTGTGAGTGTGTGAGTGTGTGAGTGTGTGAGTGTGTGAGTGAGTAAGTGAGTGAGTGAGTGAGTGAGTGTGTGACTGACCCTCCGGGTGCTTGTACTGGTCTGTGATGTCTCGTCTGCTGTTGCTGCCCACGGCTTTAGTGCTGATGTTCTGTCCGACCGTTCTCGTGTCTGAGAGAATCTTCTTTTTGGAGCCGTTGGCCATGACCAGCCACGTGACTTTATCAGCGTTGACCTCTCCAAACACAAACGGCACGTCGTACTTGACGTCGGTGTGACCCAGCAGGACGGCCTTCACGGGCGCTGGACCGAGGCAGTAAGTGCCTGGACGCAGTGGAGAGATCATGTGTTAAAACAGTCCTGATGTAAACATCTAGTGTGTGTGTGTGTGTGTGTGTGTGAGTGAGTGAGCCTGTAGACCTGCGCTCTTCTCCTGCGGCGTCGGGTCCAGAACCTGCCAGCCGTCGTACAGCGAGTCCTTGGAGAGGTCCGGACGCCTCATCCATCCCTCCACCCACACATGGTAATTCCTGCATCACACCAGCAACATCAGTGTTAATGAAACACAAGCGTCCGGCTGAAAGAGCGTCACATGCGGACCGAAGCCTCTTACCAAACACTGTCCAGGTTTCGTTTGGGTCTCACGCCGTAGTCGCTGAAGTACTCGTCAACGACGAGGTTCTGATCCGTGTCGTGAGCCGACTGATAGTTGGTGACGACGCGACACGGGATCCCCAAACACCTCAGCACTGCAGGAGCACAGCGAGCATCACTAACACACACTCTATAGCAGAACACACACTCTATAGCCTAACACACACTCTATAGCCTGAAACACACTCTATAGCCTAACACACTCTATAGCCTAACACACACTCTATAGCCTGAAACACACTCTATAGCCTAACACACTCTATAGCCTAACACACACTCTATAGCCTAACACACACTCTATAGCCTGAAACACACTCTATAGCCTAACACACTCTATAGCCTAACACACACTCTATAGCCTGAACACACACTCTATAGCCTAACACACTCTATATAGCCTAACACACACTCTATAGCCTAACACACACTCTATAGCCTGAAACACACACTCTATAGCCTGAAACACACACTCTATAGCCTAACACACACTCTATAGCCTAACACACTCTATAGCCTAACACACACTCTATAGCCTAACACACACTCTATAGCCTAACACACACTCTATAGCCTGAAACACACTCTATAGCCTAACACACACTCTATAGCCTAACACACACTCTATAGCCTAACACACACTCTATAGCCTAACACACACTCTATAGCCCTCTATAGCCTAACACACACTCTATAGCCTAACACACACTCTATAGCCTAACACACACTCTATAGCCTAACACACACTATATAGCATAACACACACTCTATAGCCTAACACACACTCTATAGCCTAACACACACTCTATAGCCTAACACACACTCTATAGCCTAACACACACTCTATAGCCTAAACACACACTCTATAGCCTGACACACACACTCTATAGCCTGAAACACACACTCTATAGCCTGACACACACACTCTATAGCCTGACACACACACTCTATTGTACTGTGTGTGTGTGTGTGTGTGTGTGTGTGTGTGTGTGTGTGTGTGTGTGTACCTGTGCACATGACCGCTGCAAACACCCAGCACTGTCCGTATTTGACCGGATGATAGTCGTATTTGACCCAGCGTCTCAGGATGTCGACGCTGCTGCTCCAGTGGGATGGGACGACTCCTCCGATGTACGTCCCGTCCCACTGACCCATCAGAACGCCCTTATCATCGTCTGAGTTTATCTGCACATTTAACATAGAAATTAATATTCATCACTGCATATTTGCATATGATGCACTGTAGTGTGTGTGTGAGATCTAAAATGTGTGTGTGTGTGGTGAGAAGCGAGATCTAAAGTAACCCAAAATCAGAATTCCTGTGTGTGTGTGTGTTTTACCATGGTGCTGACGACTCGGCTGATGTAGATGGGGTTACAGCGCGCCGAATAATCCTCCCCTGCATCTTTCAGACACTTTGGGTTCAGATCCAGCAGCGTCAGGCAGATATCCAGAACATCTTCCTCAAACTACACACACACACACGGACAGAAGAAAAATGATCTGCACTATATCACTATATGATACTCAACTTAAACACACCTGTGTGTGTGTGTTTGTGTGTGTGTGTGTTAATATTACATTGTCCCCATAAGGACAGTAAAACCTGAGATCACCTAAATTGTGGGGTCCAGCCAGCGGTCCCCACTTTTCAAAAGGCGTATAAATCACACAGGATGAGTTTTTTTGAGAAAGTAAAAATGCAGAATGTTTCCTGTGATGGGTAGAGTGTGTGTGTGTGTGTGTTTGTGTACACTCACCTAAATGATTATTAGGAACACCTGTTCAATTTCTAATTAATGCAATTATCTAATCAACCAATCACATGGCAGTTGCTTCAGTGCATTTAGGGGTGTGGTCCTGGTCAGGACAATCTCCTGAACTCCAAACTGAATGTCAGAATGGGAAAGAAAGGGGATTTAAGACATTTTGAGCGTGGCATGGTTGTTGGTGCCAGACGGGCCGGTCTGAGTATTTCACAATCTGCTCAGTTACTGGGATTTTCACACTCAACCATTTCTAGGGTTTACAAAGAATGGTGTGAAAAGGGAAACACATCCAGTATGCGGCAGTCCTGTGGGAGAAAATGCCTTGTTGATGCTAGAGGTCAGAGGAGAATGGGCCGACTGATTCAAGCTGATAGAAGAGCAACTTTGACTGAAATAACCACTCGTTACAACCGAGGTATGCAGCAAAGCATTTGTGAAGCCACAACACACACAACCTTGAGGCGGATGGGCTACAACAGCAGAAGACCCCACCGGGTACCACTCATCTCCACTACAAACAGGAAAAAGAGGCTACAATTTGCACCAGCTCACCAAAATTGACTGGAAAAATGTTGCCTGGTCTGATGAGTCTCGATTTCTGTTGAGACATTCAGATGGTAGAGTCAGAATTTGGCGTAAACAGAATGAGAACATGGACCCATCCATCATGCCTTGTTCCCACTGTGCAGGCTGGTGGTGGTGGTGTAATGGTGTGGGGATGTTTTCACTGTGCAGGCTGGTGGTGGTGTAATGGTGTGGGGATGTTTTCACTGTGCAGGCTGGTGGTGGTGGTGTAATGGTGTGGGGATGTTTTCACTGTGCAGGCTGGTGGTGGTGGTGTAATGGTGTGGGGATGTTTTCACTGTGCAGGCTGGTGGTGGTGGTGTAATGGTGTGGGGATGTTTTCACTGTGCAGGCTGGTGGTGGTGGTGTAATGGTGTGGGGATGTTTTCACTGTGCAGGCTGGTGGTGGTGGTGTAATGGTGTGGGGTGTTTTCACTGTGCAGGCTGGTGGTGGTGGTGTAATGGTGTGGGGATGTTTTCACTGTGCAGGCTGGTGGTGGTGGTGTAATGGTGTGGGGATGTTTTCACTGTGCAGGCTGGTGGTGGTGGTGTAATGGTGTGGGGATGTTTTCACTGTGCAGGCTGGTGGTGGTGGTGTAATGGTGTGGGGATGTTTTCACTGTGCAGGCTGGTTGAGGTGGTGTAATGGTGTGGGGATGTTTTCACTGTGCAGGCTGGTGGTGGTGGTGTAATGGTGTGGGGATGTTCCCACTGTGCAGGCTGGTGGTGGTGGTGTAATGGTGTGGGGATGTTTTCACTGTGCAGGCTGGTGGTGGTGGTGTAATGGTGTGGGGATGTTTTCACTGTGCAGGCTGGTGGTGGTGGTGTAATGGTGTGGGGATGTTTTCACTGTGCAGGCTGGTGGTGGTGGTGTAATGGTGTGGGTGTTTTCACTGTGCAGGCTGGTGGTGGTGGTGTAATGGTGTGGGGATGTTTTCACTGTGCAGGCTGGTTGAGGTGGTGTAATGGTGTGGGGATGTTTTCACTGTGCAGGCTGGTGGTGGTGGTGTAATGGTGTGGGGATGTTTCACTGTGCAGGCTGGTGGTGGTGGTGTAATGGTGTGGGGATGTTTTCACTGTGCAGGCTGGTTGAGGTGGTGTAATGGTGTGGGGATGTTTTCACTGTGCAGGCTGGTGGTGGTGGTGTAATGGTGTGGGGATGTTTTCACTGTGCAGGCTGGTGGTGGTGGTGTAATGGTGTGGGGATGTTTTCACTGTGCAGGCTGGTTGAGGTGGTGTAATGGTGTGGGGATGTTTTCACTGTGCAGGCTGGTGGTGGTGGTGTAATGGTGTGGGGATGTTTTCACTGTGCAGGCTGGTGGTGGTGGTGTAATGGTGTGGGGATGTTTTCACTGTGCAGGCTGGTGGTGGTGGTGTAATGGTGTGGGGATGTTTTCACTGTGCAGGCTGGTGGTGGTGGTGTAATGGTGTGGGGATGTTTTCACTGTGCAGGCTGGTGGTGGTGGTGTAATGGTGTGGGGGTGTTTTCACTGTGCAGGCTGGTGGTGGTGGTGTAATGGTGTGGGGATGTTTCACTGTGCAGGCTGGTTGAGGTGGTGTAATGGTGTGGGGATGTTTTCACTGTGCAGGCTGGTGGTGGTGGTGTAATGGTGTGGGGATGTTTTCACTGTGCAGGCTGGTGGTGGTGGTGTAATGGTGTGGGGATGTTTCACTGTGCAGGCTGGTTGAGGTGGTGTAATGGTGTGGGGATGTTTTCACTGTGCAGGCTGGTGGTGGTGGTGTAATGGTGGGGATGTTTTCACTGTGCAGGCTGGTGGTGGTGGTGTGTGTGTGTGTGTGTGTGTGTGTGTGTGTGTGTGTGTGTGTGTGTGTGTGTGTGTGTGTGTGTGTGTGTGTGTGTGTGTGTGTGTGTGTGTGGTGGTGGTGTATGTGTGTGTGTGTGTGTGTGTGTGTGTGTGTGTGTGTGTGTGTGTGTGTGAGGAGTGGAGTTGAGTGAGTGAGGAGTGAGAGAGTGAGTGAGGAGTGAGTGGAGGAGTGAGTCATTTATCATTTATATTTCATTTATTTATTTATTTCATTTATTTATTTATTTCATTTATTTATTTCATTTATCATCATTTCATTTATTTATTTCATTCATTTATTCATTTCATTTCATTTCCACTATTCATCATCTATTTATCTATTTATCATTTCATCTACTTCCATCTACTCATTTCATCTAATCATCTCATCTATCTATCTACTTCCATTTCATCATTCACCTCATTCATCTATCTATTCCATTCCATCTTACTCATCATTCCATCTTATTTATCATCACCCATCTCATCTATCTATCTGACTCCATCTACTCCATCTACTCCATCTACTCATCTGACTCATTCATCCATCCACTCATCTATCTATCTCCATCTATCTCCATTTCATTCCATCTACCATCTGCGTGATGATCAGGCGCTCCAGCGTGATTGTCATTGGTGTGATGATCCGTGTTGTTCACCTGTCACACAGTGATCTGGATGTCTCTCCCCACCTTCGGCTGCACGGCTGCTGAAACACACGTTTAGTTCAGACAGAGGCTTCATTCGCTCTGCGGATGATCGGCGCTCCAGTTCTGATCTCATTGGTGAGCAGATCCGTGTTGTTCTTCACACTGAGAGGTTCCACCTTCATCGCGGCATGCTGGGAAACACTGCCCGGTTAGTTCATTAGGCATTGCCCGTCGGATGAATGAAGATCGGCTGATAACGTCCCAGAAACATGTCATTGTCTTTTTCTCCTGTGACACATGACAGTTCGTGTCGGTGGTGTATAATTACCGGCCAGGCCTACAGTGAGCACATGTTGCATTCACACTTTCTCCTGTGACACATGACAGTTAAATTGTCGGTGGTGTATAATTACCAGCCAGGCCTACAGTGCACAGCGACAGAGAAAACACTGTCAACATCAAACCATTACCTCATCATGTGATGGATGTACACCGATCAGGCATAACATTATGATCTCTTCATCTCGGCTCCTGTTAGTGGGTGGGATATATTAGGCAGCAAGTGAACATTTTGTCCTCAGAGTTGATGTGTTAGAAGCAGGAAAAATGGGCAAGCGTAAGGATTTGAGCGAGTTTGACAAGGGCCAGATTGTGATGGCTAGACGACTGGGTCAGAGCATCT
>CM040921.1:282500-320000 GCA_023029165.1 Gobiocypris rarus | reverse complement strand
AGTATAGAAGATAAGAATTAAATCAGTAACACTTCACAAACGGTCTCATTAATATGAGCATTACATTAGTTCTTCTGATTTCAATCATGTTTTATTAAATGTTGAAATTAACATGACGATTAATAAATGGAATGAACTAATGGAACCTTATTGTAAAATGTTACCTGTGTTACCCATTTTCTGTACAAATTTGTATTTATGAATCATAATAAGTCACTTTACAGTTTAATTTCTGCACAAAATGTTTTTTTATTAATTTGTGCTTATATATTTTATCTGTGGCATGAAATCAAATTTGACAGTTCTTGTTTTAATGGAATATTCTAGTGTTTATTCTAAATGATTTATCATGATTGTGTTAATAATCTTGAATCAGAATAACTTCATCTCTTCTGATGATGAGCCACCTGTCACTCACATGAGATCCACCAATAGCAAACCACAGCCATCCAATCAGATCCCCACAGACACACTCAAGCCCCGCCCACATCTGTTCTTGTTCCTGAAGCGCTTCACTCGAGATACGGCGCACTAGAGGAGAGAAGACGAGTGTTCATGTAAACAACATACAGCATACACTATATTGGCATAAGTATTGTGCCGCCTCCAAATCCCAGAGTTCAGGTGTTCAATCCCTTCATGGCCACAGGTGTATAAATCAAGCTCTAGGCATGCAGACGCTTCTACACACATTTGTGAGAGAATGGCTCGCTCTCAGGAGCTCAGTGAACTCAAGCGTGGGACCGGGATAGGTTGCCACCTGTGCAATAAGGCCATTCCTGACATTTCCTCACTACTAAATATTCCACGCTCAACTGTTAGTGGGATTATAACAAAGAGGAAGAGATTGGGAACAACAGCCACTCAATCCCAGAGCGGGGTCAGCGCATGCTGAGGGTCACAGTGCGCAGAAGTCACCAACTTTCTGCAGAGTCAATCGCTCCAGACCTCCAAACTCCTGTGGCCTTCAGATGAGCTCAGGAACAGTGCGGAGAGAGCTTCATGGAATGGGTTTCCATGGCCGAGCAGCTCATCCAAGCCTTACATCACCAAGAGCAATGCAAAGCGTGGGATGCAGTGGGGTAAAGCACGCCACCACTGGACTCTAGAGCAGTGAGGCGTGTTCTCTGAGTGACCAATCACGCTTCTCCATCTGACCATCCCATGGACGAGTCTGGGTTTGGCGGTTGCCAGAGGCAGGACTCGCCTGACTGCATTGTGCCAAGTGTAAAGTTTGGTGGAGGGGGGATTATGGGGTGGGGTTGTTTTTCTGTGGTTGAGCCCTTAGTTCCAGTGAAAGGAACTCTTAATGCTTCACCAAGACATTTTGGACAATTTCATGCTCCCAACTTTGTGGGATCAGTTTGGGAACGGCCTTCCTGTCCCAACATGACTGCGCTCCAGTGCACAAAGCGTCGCTCCATAAAGACATGGATGAGCGAGTTTGGTGTGGAGGAACTGGACTGGCCTGCACAGAGTCCTGACCTCATCCCGATAGAACACCTTTGGGATGAATTAGAGCGGAGACTGCGAGCCAGGCCTTCTCGTCCAACATCAGTGCCTGACCTCACAAATGCGCTTCTAGAAGAATTCCCATAAACACACTCCTAAACCTTGAGGAAAGCCTTCCCAGAAGAGCTGAAGCTGTTAGAGCTGCAAAGGGTGGGCCGACTCCATATTAAACCCTACGGATTAGGAATGGGAAGCTCATGTGCATGTGAAGGCAGGCGTCACAACACTTTTGGCGATATAGTGTAGATAAGAAACTGTGTAGCTGGTGATGATGAGCATCATAATCTCTTGATTAGCATATCTGCATTACTGTAATTATGACAGTGGCACATACGGACTGTGTGAATGATGTTTATTAACACAATGTTTGATACAGTCCTTAACAACACATGCTCTAGTTAACAGGATTCATTTCACATCTTTCTCCTTTGACACTGAAATGTGCAGGATCCAGTAAAAAGGATCAATAAATATCCATTGATTTAATATTAAGTCGACACACAAACACTGCAAAACATCTTCATCCTCCTCAGTGTTTCTGACTCGATTCCCAGCACAAATATATAAACATTCTTCAATCCAGACACATTTACTGACTGAAGATATTAAGTGTTGTTTACTGAGAATCTGATCAAAATGAAGCGAGTTTCTGTTTAAAACAAGAATAAACACCTGCCGATGGAATTCAAAGGGAAAACAAGACCCCACTGGTGGATGTTTGCTCTGTTTCAAGCACAAACCTTTGATAAAGCTCTCCTTTATATCAGTAAATGTGTCTTGATTTGAGAACGTTCAGACAGGAGGAAGAGCTCATGCTCACGTCCCGCTTCGGATGATTGTCATTTTAGGCACTTATTGGGAACAACAGAAATGAAATCATGTGTGAGCACAAATAAAAGCATTCAAACTGAGTGACGTCACGTCTGCGTGCGCTGAGAAATCATAGAGATCTTTCATTATTGCTGAACACTGAGCTTTGACTTTCCTTCAGTTTGAGAGCGAGGCTCATTGGTCAGGTGTGTCTGAACACATTAAACACGATCTGTGATGAATTATCCGCCCTGGATGAGCTCCACTCAGGCCTCGCCGTCACGTGATGAGATCTCACTGATGCGTGAGACGCTCCGGCTGTCCCGCACACGAGCCGGACCCGTGATGAGCTTCCCGTCTGACGGCTCAGTACCGGCCGCGGCGGCTCATGGTGAGCGGGAGCGTGACCGACGACAGCGACGACACCTCCCAGTACAGACTGCGGGACAGGAAGAGCCGGTACAGGACCACCACTGAGATGGACTGGCACAGGATCACACCGATCGTGATGACCTGCAGACACGAGACAGAGACCAGGCGTCGTGAGAGAGCGCTCTGGGGCTGCACTGGCGAGCGTTCGGATCTCTTTACCTTTTCTTTCTGATGTTCATTGAGCATCACAGAGAACAGGACCAGCACTGGGTGACACAGGAACCACAGGAAACAGCCCTGAAACACAGAACGAATGTTTCTGAAAGAGTCTCTTCTGCTCATTTATTTGATCAAAAATACAGTAAAACAGTGAAATATTCCTCCAGTGTAGATCAGCTGATCAGGCATAACATAATGACCTAATGTTGTGTTGGTCCCCTGACCCGTCTCTGATGGACTCCTCTAGACCCCTGAAGGTGTGCTGTGGTATCTGGCACCAAGATGTTAGCAGCAGATCCTTTAAGTCCTGTGAGTTGCGAGGTGGGGTCTCCATGGATCGGACTTGTTTGTTCAGCACATCCCACAGATGCTCGATTGGATTGAGATCTGGGGAATTTGGAGGCCAAGTCAACGCCTCAAACTCGTTGTTGTGCTCCTCAAACCATTCCTGAAGCATTTGTGCTTTGTGTCAGGAGCATTATCCTGCTGGAAGAGCCACAGCCACCAGGGAATACCGTTTCCATGAAAGGCTGTACATGGTCTCAGCAATGCTTAGGTAGGTGGGACGTGTCAAAGGAACATCCACATGGATGGCAGGACCCAAGGTTTCCCAGCAGAACATTGCCCAAAGCATCACCTCCGCCGGCTCGCCTTCTTCCCATAGTGCATCCTGGGGCCATGTGTTCCCCAGGTAAGCCCACGCCACAAACACCCGGCCATCCACGTGATGTAAAAGAACACGTGATCATCAGACCAGGCCACCTTCTTCCATTGCTCCGTGGTCCAGTTCTGATGCTCACGTGCCACTGTTGGTGCTTTCGGCGGGTCAGGGGTCAGCATGGGCACCCTGACTGGTCAGCGGCTATGCCGCCCCATACGCAACAAACTGCGATGCTCTGTGTATTCTGAGCCCTTTCTATCAGAACCAGCATTAACTTCTTGAGCAGTTTGAGCTCCAGTAGCTCGTCTGTTTGATCGGACCACACGGGCCAGCCTTCGCTCCACACGTGCATCAATGAGCCTGGGCCGCCCATGACCCTGTGGCCGGTTCTCCACTGTTCCTTCCTTGGAGCACTTTTGATAGATCCACACTTTACTATATATTCACACAGAGAACAGCTGATCTACACTGGAGGAATATTACACTGATACTGGAGTTATGATCAGATAATGAGCAGAAGAAACTTTCAGAAACATTCAGAAAAATCCTAATTATTTTCATGTGAATCAGACAGAAAGAATCAGTGGTTACCTTGGCGAAGCTGAGGTAGAAGTCTCGTTTGAGCGCGCTCCGCTCCGCTGAGATGATCTGATAGAGCACTGACGCCAGAAACAGAGCGAGCGCCACACGCAGCGCCATCAGCAAACACACGGACACACTGCTGGAGGAGTGGAAACTGTGGTGCTCCGCCTCCTCAAACTGCTCCCAGATCAGCAGCGCCCCCTGCACACACAAACACCAAGTAATCCATGCAGTTATAACTGAATGAAGCGCAGTGTTTCATCACCGTATGAGGGAATAGAGACACTTTATCCTAATGAATGCATCAGTGTTTGTATTATATTTCATTTGTGTTGTTTCCAGTATTTGCAGTTTGATGGTGTGTGTGAGCGCGGCTGACCTGAGCGATGACGACGGCCAGTGCGAGCGCAGTGGAGGCCGGAGACGAGTCCCACTGCAGAGGCTTACTCTGAGACTTCCTGCTGCGGCTCAGAGACCAGCCCACACACAGACTCAGCAGCATGTAGAGCATCTGCACCTGTGCGATCATGTCACACACTAACACACACACACACACACACACACCATTACATTTACATTCATGCATGTGGCAGATGCTTTCATCCAGCATGACTGGCATTCCCTGGGAATCAAACCCATGATTTGTAGTCTGAAGTCTCGTATCTTTCACCATCCTGTTGACACTTATGCAGATGCTTTATGCAAAGACAGACTCACGTTCAGCGAGGCTCCCGGTCAGCGGCGTCCCCACTCCGTCTCGAGCGTATCTGAGGGGTCAGATCACACACAACATCAGCACAGAGTCTCATCGTGATGATAAAGCTCTTTGGGAAGCAGGTCTGACCGGGCCATGTGGATGTAGTTGAGCAGCACTGAGGTTCCCTGCAGCAGCAGCGCAGTGGTCAAAACCTTCAGCACCGTGTGCATCGGGCCGCCTTTACTCAACGCCTGCCACAGCGGCTGCACGTAGATGCACGACGCCACGAAATACGCCACGATCAGCAGGAAGTAGAAACTGTGAAGCCCTGCAATGAGATGCAAACTGAGCATCTGTGAAACACACAAATGCTGGAATGTTTCCAGCAGAGAACCTCACCGGCCTCCTCTGCGCTGAAGTGATCCAGCGGGTTTCCCGCAGCGTCGGGTTCAGCAGGGTGACCTGGAAGCGGACGTCCTCTAGTGCTCCGTCCATCTGCCCTTCCTGACAGGTGTAGCGGTCCGCATACATCACGTGCCACGTCTGTGGTGTGGACTGATGCGGTATAGTCTGGTTCTGCTCCTCTTTCCTCAGATTTACTGAGAATGTGAAACATATAAACAGTTAATGATAAAAGTCCTTTTAGAATATGCAGGCAAAAACACTGCTCACTTTTAAACTCTGTCCACCAGTACATTTTACATTTACTGGTGGACAGAAAACATCCAACATACACATTTAGAAATATATAGTATAGTATATAGGTTAAACCAGTAAACCTTCAGTATATAGTTTTTTAATCTATAGCTTAGCGTACAGTATATACTGTATGTTATACTAGTATATAAACCTACAGTATATAGGTTAATCTATAGTTTAGTGTACAGTATATATGTTATACTTTAATATAAACCTACAGTATATAGGTTTGTACCTATAGTATAGTGTACAGTATATAGGTTACACAATAATATAAACCTGCAGTATATAGGTTTGTACCTATAGTATAGTGTACAGTATATAGGTTACACAATAATATAAACCTGCAGTATATAGGTTTGTACCTATAGTATAGTGTACAGTATATAGGTTATACTATAATATAAACATACAGTATATAGGTTTGTACCTATAGTATAGTGTACAGTATATAGGTTACACAATAATATAAACCTGCAGTATATAGGTTTGTACCTATAGTATAGTGTACAGTATATAGGTTACACAATAATATAAACCTACAGTATATAGGTTTGTACCTATAGTATAGTGTACAGTATATAGGTTATACTATAATATAAACCTACAGTATATAGGTTTGTACCTATAGTATAGTGTACAGTATATAGGTTACACAATAATATAAACCTGCAGTATATAGGTTTGTACCTATAGTATAGTGTACAGTATATAGGTTATACTATAATATAAACCTACAGTATATAGGTTTGTACCTATAGTAGTGTACAGTATATAGGTTACACAATAATATAAACCTACAGTATATAGGTTTGTACCTATAGTATAGTGTACAGTATATAGGTTATACTATAATATAAACCTACAGTATATAGGTTTGTACCTATAGTATAGTGTACAGTATATAGGTTACACAATAATATAAACCTACAGTATATAGGTTAATCTATAGTTTAGTGTACAGTATATAGGTTACACAATAATATAAACCTGCAGTATATAGGTTTGTACCTATAGTATAGTGTACAGTATATAGGTTACACAATAATATAAACCTGCAGTATATAGGTTTGTACCTATAGTATAGTGTACAGTATATAGGTTATACTATAATGTAAACCTACAGTATATAGGTTTGTACCTATAGTATAGTGTACAGTATATAGGTTACACAATAATATAAACCTGCAGTATATAGGTTTTACACCTATGGTATAGTATATAGGGTTTTTTATCTATAGCATAGTATATAGGTTATACTAGTATAACATAGAGGATATAGGGTTTGTTAGTTTAGTGTTAGTTTTTTTGTTAGTTTAGTGTTAGTTTTAGTTAGTTTAGTGTACAGTTTACTAGTATATAGGTTTTACACCTGTAGTTTAGTGTACAGTATATAGGTTATACTAGTATAACATACAGGATATAGGGTTTGTTAGTTTATTGTTAGTTTTTGTTAGTTTGTTGTAGTATAGTGTACAGTATATATGTTACACTAGTATATAGGTTTTACACCTATAGTATAGTGAACAGTATATAGGTTATACTAGTATATAGGTTTTACACCTGTAGTTTAGTGTACAGTATATAGGTTATACTAGTATATAGGTTTTACACCTATAGTATAGTGTACAGTATATAGGTTATACTAGTATATAGGTTTTACACCTGTAGTATAGTGTACAGTATATAGGTTATACTAGTATATAGGTTTTACACCTGTAGTATAGTGTACAGTATATAGGTTATACTAGTATATAGGTTTTACACCTATAGTGTAGTGTGCAGTATATAGGTTATACTAGTATATAGGTTTTACACCTATAGTATAGTGTACAGTATATAGGTTATACTAGTATATAGGTTTTACACCTATAGTTTAGTGTACAGTATATAGGTTATACTAGTATATAGGTTTTACACCTATAGTTTAGTGTACAGTATATAGGTTATACTAGTATATAGGTTTTACACCTGTAGTTTAGTGTACAGTATATAGGTTATACTAGTATAACATACAGGATATAGGGTTTGTTAGTTTATTGTTAGTTTTTGTTAGTTTGTTGTAGTATAGTGTACAGTATATATGTTACACTAGTATATAGGTTTTACACCTGTAGTATAGTGTACAGTATATAGGTTATACTAGTATAACATACAGGATATAGGGTTTGTTAGTTTATTGTTAGTTTTTTGTTAGTTTGTTGTAGTATAGTGTACAGTATATATGTTACACTAGTATGTAGGTTTTACACCTGTAGTTTAGTGTACAGTATATAGGTTATACTAGTATAACATACAGGATATAGGGTTTGTTAGTTTATTGTTAGTTTTTGTTAGTTTGTTGTAGTATAGTGTACAGTATATATGTTACACTAGTATATAGGTTTTACACCTGTAGTATAGTGTACAGTATATAGGTTATACTAGTATATAGGTTTTACACCTGTAGTATAGTGTACAGTATATATGTTACACTAGTATATAGGTTTTACACCTATAGTATAGTGTACAGTATATATGTTATACTAGTATATAGGTTTTACACCTATAGTATAGTGTACAGTATATAGGTTATACTAGTATATAGGTTTTACACCTATAGTTTAGTGTACAGTATATAGGTTATACTAGTATATAGGTTTTACACCTATAGTTTAGTGTACAGTATATAGGTTATACTAGTACATAGGTTTTACACCTATAGTTTAGTGTACAGTATAAAGGTTATACTAGTATATAGGTTTTACACCTGTAGTTTAGTGTACAGTATATAGGTTATACTAGTATATAGGTTTTACACCTGTAGTATAGTGTACAGTATATAGGTTATACTAGTACATAGGTTTTACACCTATAGTATAGTGAACAGTATATAGGTTATACTAGTACAACACACAGGATATAGGGTTTTACACCTGTAGTTTAGTGTACAGTATATATGTTATACTAGTATATAGGTTTTACACCTGTAGTTTAGTGTACAGTATAAAGGTTATACTAGTATATAGGTTTTACACCTATATTATAGTGTACAGTATATAGGTTATACTAGTATATAGGTTTTACACCTATAGTATAGTGTACAGTATATAGGTTATACTAGTATATAGGTTTTACACCTATAGTGTAGTGTACAGTATATAGGTTATACTAGTATATAGGTTTTACACCTATAGTATAGTGTACAGTGTATAGGTTATACTAGTATATAGGTTTTACACCTATAGTATAGTGTACAGTATATAGGTTATACTAGTATATAGGTTTTACACCTATAGTATAGTGTACAGTATATAGGTTATACTAGTATATAGGTTTTACACCTATAGTGTAGTGTACAGTATATAGGTTATACTAGTATATAGGTTTTACACCTATAGTATAGTGTACAGTATATAGGTTATACTAGTATATAGGTTTTACACCTATAGTATAGTGTACAGTATATAGGTTATACTAGTACATAGGTTTTACACCTATAGTATAGTGAACAGTATATAGGTTATACTAGTATATAGGTTTTACACCTATAGTATAGTGTACAGTATATATGTTATACTAGTACATAGGTTTTACACCTATAGTATAGTGAACAGTATATAGGTTATACTAGTATATAGGTTTTACACCTATAGTATAGTGTACAGTATATGTTATACTAGTATATAGGTTTTACACCTGTAGTATAGTGTACAGTATATAGGTTATACTAGTACATAGGTTTTACACCTATAGTTTAGAGTACAGTATATAGGTTATACTAGTATATAGGTTTTACACCTATAGTGTAGTGTGCAGTATATAGGTTATACTAGTATATAGGTTTTACACCTGTAGCATAGTGTACAGTATATAGGTTATACTAGTATATAGGTTTTACACCTGTAGTTTAGTGTACAGTATATAGGTTATACTAGTATATAGGTTTTACACCTATAGTGTAGTGTACAGTATATAGGTTATACTAGTATATAGGTTTTACACCTGTAGTATAGTGTACAGTATATAGGTTATACTAGTACATAGGTTTTACACCTATAGTTTAGAGTACAGTATATAGGTTATACTAGTATATAGGTTTTACACCTATAGTGTAGTGTGCAGTATATAGGTTATACTAGTATAAAGGTTTTACACCTGTAGCATAGTGTACAGTGTATAGGTTATACTAGTATATAGGTTTTACACCTGGAGTTTAGTGTACAGTATATAGGTTATACTAGTATATAGGTTTTACACCTATAGTTTAGTGTACAGTATATAGGTTATACTAGTATATAGGTTTTACACCTATAGTATAGTGTACAGTATATAGGTTATACTAGTATATAGGTTTTACACCTATAGTATAGTGTACAGTATATAGGTTATACTAGTATATAGGTTTTACACCTATAGTATAGTGTACAGTATATAGGTTATACTAGTATATAGGTTTTACACCTATAGTTTAGTGTACAGTATATAGGTTATACTAGTATATAGGTTTTACACCTATAGTTTAGTGTACAGTATATAGGTTATACTAGTATATAGGTTTTACACCTATAGTTTATTGTACAGTATATAGGTTTTACACCTGTAGCATAGTGTACAGTATATAGGTTATACTAGTATATAGGTTTTACACCTATAGGTTTTACACCTATAGTATAGTGTACAGTATATAGGTTATACTAGTATATAGGTTTTATTAATTCATATGTTCTTACACCTATGTATAGTGTACAGCATAGGTTATGGTACATAAGGTGTTTTTACACCTGCAGCATAGTGTCACTTGCACTGAGATCTGAGCTGATGTGACTCTCTCCAGACAGCTGAGATTTTACACCTCCGTAGTTTGTGAGCAAAGCAGTATATAGGCCTCCTATATACTAGCCACCTGCACATCATCCACCCGGTTTTACACTCATCACACCGTCTTCACCTGAGTACAGCATATAGATATACTAGTATATATGTTTGACACTCATAGTGTAGTAAAATAGTACAGTATATAAATATACTAGTATACAGAGTTTACACCTGCAGTTTAGTGGTGTAGAGAGAGAGAGAGAGAGAGAGAGAGAGAGAGAGAGAGAGAGAGAGTATGGTTATACTCAGACTGGACGTCATGCACCTATGAGCATTCACAGTCATTTTCACGCGTGCATGAGTGTGCCGAGGACAAAAGAATGCATGCATAGGTTATACTAGGTATATAGGTTTTACACCTATAGTATAGTGTACAGTATATGTTTATATCAGTATATATATTTTCACAATTGTGTTTACTATCAGCTTATAGGTTATCAGCACATAGGTTTTACTAATCTATGTATAGTGTGTACAGTATACAGATTATACTGTATACAGGCTTACACCTGGTGCTTAGTGCAATACGCTCTTATTCTCTTCATTCACTGCAATCAATGAGGTAATACTGTCCTTTCCGGCAAACCCGCTCGAACTGTCGTGAGCGCCGTGTTTACGAATCTTCCTGAAATCATGTCATTATTTGACCGATCAATACAGTGAGTAACGCGTTTCTGAAACGATCGATTGTCATTTAAAGCGCCGTCACGTGCTCAGTGTTTGACAGTTCGCGGTCATCATGACTAACTTTCCCTTCATTTACAGATTAAACTGATGTGGGTGAGTGAAGATGAGCGGCGCGGAGTGTCGCACTGCACTGGTGACCGGAGGCGCGGGATTCATGTGAGCCGTGATTACTGACCGTTACTGCTATATAAGACCACAGATCAACACCAAGAGTCATTTACCGGAGATAAAGAATCATAAACACTTTACAATCAGAGCACTGGTCAGACAGAAGCTCATTTAATTAAAGCTTTGCTCTTAAGTCTTCATTCATACACACATTAAGGCCCTGAGAGGTCTTAAATCAGAGCAGAAAGTATTAAAGTCCTTCCTATTTTCCAATACAAACATCTAAACTTCTTTCAAGAGATTTACTTCAGATGCAAATGTAAAATTACGTGAATTTATATCTGTCGATGAGTTATGAAAAATGTCCTTTAATATACAGTGAAAGTACAGAAAGTGTTCAGACCCCCTTACATGTTTCACTCTTTGTTATATTGCAGCCATTTGCTAAAATCATTTAAGTTCATTTTTTTCTCATTAATGTACACACAGCACCCCATAATGACAGAAAAACACAGGATTGTTGACATTTTAGCAGATTTATTAAAGAAGAAACACTGAAATAAATCACATGGTCCTCAGTATTCAGAGCCTTTGCTCAGTGTTTAGTAGAAGCACATTTTGATCTAATACAGCCATGAGTCTTTGGGAAAGATGCAACAAGTTTTCCACACCTGGATTTGGGGATCCTCTGCCATTCCTCCTTGCAGATCCGCTCCAGTTCTGTCAGGTTGGATGGTAAACGTTGGTGGACAGACATTTTTAGGTCGCTCCAGAGATGCTCAATTGGGTTTAAGTCAGGGCTCTGGCTGGGCCATTCAAGAACAGTCACAGAGTTGCTGTGAAGCCACTCCTTCATTATTTTAGCTGTGCTTCGGGTCACTGTCTTGTTGGAAGGTGAACCTTCGGCCCAGTCTGAGGTCTTGAGCACTCTGGAGAAGGTTTTCATCCAGGATATCCCTGTACTTGGCCTCATTCATCTTTCCCTCGATTGCAACCAGTCGTCCTGTCCCTGCAGCTGAAGAACACCCCCACATCATGATGCTGCCACCACCGCTTCACTGTTGGGACTGTACTGGACAGGTGATGAGCAGTGCCTGTCAACAATCCTGTGTTTTTCTGTCATTATGGGGTGCTGTGTGTACATTAATGAGAAAAAAAAAGAACTTAAATTATTTTAGCAAATGGCTCCAATATAACAGTGAAAAATGTAAGGGGGTCTGAATATTTTCTGTACCCACTGTAAGTCCATTGGGAGATATTAGTTCTGGTTTTGATCATAAACTCTTTATTTTGAGCAATTTCACAGAAAACTTCATATTCATATATCAGAGTTATTTCCTTATTCTAGAGCCATGGCAAACTAGCGGATATCCGGTGGAAGATGCGTTTCAAAGTGTAGACGTATTGACTTCAGTGTATTCCCTAATGTTTTCTTTAGTCTTACATCTATCCTCATAAAAACCGACATGCTAAACCCAATTATTACATTAAAAGTCAAATTATGACTAAATAAATTGTATAAATGATGACATACTAAACAGAACTGACATAAACAGTCAAAACTGACGGACAGGTACAAATTGACATACTAAACAAATGTTGAAATTCTGATATACTAATTCGAAATTGACACATTTTTTTTTCGAAATTCTGACAACAAAATAGAAATTGACATACAAAATTAAATAAAAAAAAATCATAATACATGACAATGTTTTTGGTCACATTTTTTAGTTTTTTGGTTACTTAGACGTTTTGAGCGGCGAGTGGATTCTATCTTAAATGCATCTGATTGGCCATTGCGTTCTAGAAATAAACACATATATTTGTTACATTGCACAATGCAGCAAACAGGTTATAAACAGAAACTCTGCCTATGCTTGCGCCTGTAAAGCGTTTCTATTTTTGTTTTAGTTGTTCTTGTTGCTTTTGTTCAATAGATGAATAACAATTTATTTGTTTCTAAATGTTTTATTTTTTTTTAGATATTTCTATTTTCTGTGAGTCTAAATGAATAGTACACACACACACACACACACACACACACACACACACACACACACACACTACACACACACACACACACACACACACACACACACACACACACACACACACACACACACACACTACACACACACACACACACACTTCTGCACTGATAAAGGTGCACCAAACCAATTCTGAGAAGCGCTGCTGAAAATGTATAGTGCGCCGAAACACACCTCAGCCAGTCAGTAGGAAGGGGCGTGTCTACTCATGAGGGGGAGGGGCCTGCATAGTGTTTATGAATGTGGGGGTGGAGCTATTGAAATAGGGGTGTGGTCCTATTGGGTAGGGGCGTGTTTGTCTGGCCTAGCTCTGATGCTGGCGCTCACCTTCTGTGTCCTCAGTGGATCTCACCTGATCGTTGCTCTGGCCGAGAGGTTCCCACACTGGCGCATCATCAACATTGATAACGTGAGTGTGCTCTCTTACACACACACACACACACACACACACACACACACACACGTGACCCGCGCCTGAGCGTGAGATGTGACGTCTGTGGTTGTGTTTCAGCTGCAGCGCTGCTCGAGTCTGAAGAACCTGCGCTCCGTCCAGGCCAGCAGCAGCTACACCTTCATCCCGGTACACACACACACACACACACACACACGCACACTCACACACACCTGCTCACACACACACACACACTGCTGCTGATGGATTCTGTCCTTGTCTCAGGGCGATGTCTGCGACCCGTTCTTCATAAAGCATCTCTTTACGGCGGAGCACATCGATGTTGTCTTCCATTGTGCGGCTGAGACACATGTGGGTGAGTGTGTGTGTGTGTGTGTGTGTGTGTGTGTAATAATGTGTGTAATATGTCTTAATGTGTGTGTGTGTGTGTGTGTGTGTGTGTGTGTGTGTGTTTGTGTGTGCGGGTGAGTGTGTGTGTGTGTGCGGGTGAGTGTGTGTGTGCGGGTGAGTGTGTGTGTGTGCGGGTGGTGTGCGTGTGCAGTTATGTGTGTGTGTGTGTGTGCGGGTGAGTGTGTGTTTGCGGGTGAGTGTGTGTGTGCGGGTGAGTGTGTGTGTGTGCGGGTGAGTGTGTGTGTGTGGGTGTGGGTTTGTGTGTGTGTGTGTGTGTGGGTGAGTGTGTGTGGGTGAGTGTGTGTGCGGGTGAGTGAGTGTGTGTGGATGAGTGTGTGTGGATGAGTGTGTGCGGATGAGTGTGTGTGTGCGGGTGAGTGTGTGCGGGTGAGTGTGTGTGTGAGTGTGTGTGTGCGGGTGGTGGGTGAGTGGGTGGGTGAGTGGTGAGTGGTGAGTGAGTGGTGGTGAGTGGTGAGTGAGTGGGTGTGTGAGTGAGTGAGTGTGTGTGAGTGGGTGGTGGTGAGTGTGTGAGTGAGTGTGTGTGTGTGTGTGTGTGTGTGTGTGTGTGTGTGAGTGGTGGTGGGTGGTGGTGGGTGGTGGTGGTGAGTGGTGGGTGGTGGTGAGTGAGTGGGTGGGTGGAGTGTGAGTGTGTGGTGGTGGGTGGGTGGTGGTGGTGGTGGTGAGTGTGTGAGTGGGTGGTGGTGGTGGTGGAGTGTGTGGTGAGTGTGTGTGTGTGTGTGTGTGTGTGTGTGTGTGGTGGTGGTGGGTGGTGGGTGGTGGTGGTGAGTGGTGGTGGGTGGGTGGAGTGTGTGGTGAGTGGTGGTGGGTGAGTGAGTGGTGGTGGTGGGTGGTGAGTGTGTGAGTGGTGGGTGGTGGTGTGTGGTGGTGGTGGTGGTGGGTGGTGAGTGGTGGTGGTGGTGGGTGGGTGTGGGTGGTGGTGGGTGGTGGTGGTGAGTGGTGGTGGTGGTGGTGGTGAGTGAGTGTGGTGGTGGTGGTGGTGGTGAGTGGTGGTGGTGGGTGGTGAGTGGTGGTGGTGAGTGAGTGTGTGGTGAGTAAATGGGTGGTGGTGAGTGTGTGGTGTGGTGGTGGTGGGTGGTGAGTGGTGGTGGTGGTGGTGGTGGTGTGTGGGTGGGTGGTGGTGGTGGGTGAGTGGTGAGTGTGTGTGAGTGGGTGGTGGGTGGGTGGTGGTGTGTGGGTGAGTGGTGGTGGTGGTGGGTGGTGAGTGGTGAGTGGTGGTGGTGGTGAGTGTGGTGAGTGAGTGGTGGGTGGGTGAGTGGGTGAGTGTGTGTGAGTGTGTGTGGGTGTGTGGTGGTGGTGAGTGGAGGTGTGGTGAGTGGTGGGTGTGTGGTGAGTGGTGAGTGAGTGAGTGTGTGTGAGTGTGTGTGAGTGTGGTGGGTGGTGGTGGGTGGGTGGGTGTGAGTGTGTGTGTGAGTGTGGTGGGTGGTGGGTGAGTGGTGTGTGTGTGTGTGTGTGAGTGTGTGTGTGTGTGTGGTGGTGGGTGGTGTGTGGTGGTGGGTGGTGGGTGAGTGGGTGGTGGTGGTGGGTGGTGGTGGTGGTGGTGGTGGTGGGTGAGTGAGTGGTGAGTGAGTGGTGTGTGGTGGTGGTGGTGGTGAGGTGTGTGGTGGTGGGTGAGTGTGTGTGTGTGTGTGTGTGGTGGTGGGTGGGTGGTGGGTGTGTGTGTGGTGGGAGGTGAGAGGTGGTGGTGGGTGGTGGGTGGTGGTGGTGGTGGTGGTGGTGAGTGGGTGGTGAGTGGTGAGAGAGAGGTGGGTGGTGGTGGTGGGTGGTGGTGGGTGGTGGTGGTGAGTGTGGTGGTGGTGGTGAGTGGTGGTGGTGGTGGTGGTGAGTGGTGGTGGTGGTGGGTGGTGGTGAGTGAGTGAGTGGTGTGTGAGTGGTGGTGAGTGGTGGTGGGTGGTGGTGAGTGTGTGAGTGTGTGGTGTGTGGTGGTGAGTGTGTGTGGTGGTGAGTGTGTGTGAGTGGTGGTGGTGGTGGTGGTGGGTGGTGGTGTGTGAGTGGGTGGTGGTGGTGGTGGTGAGTGTGTGTGTGTGAGTGTGTGTGAGTGTGTGGTGGTGGTGGGTGAGTGTGTGGGTGTGTGGTGGTGGTGGTGGGTGAGTGGAGTGGTGAGTGGGTGGTGGGTGGTGGGTGGTGGGTGAGTGAGTGGTGGTGAGTGGTGGGTGAGTGAGTGAGTGTGTGTGAGTGTGTGTGAGTGTGTGAGTGTGTGAGTGTGTGGTGGGTGGTGGTGGAGTGTGTGGTGGGTGGTGGTGAGTGGTGGGTGAGTGTGTGAGTGTGTGTGAGTGTGTGGTGAGTGGGTGGTGGTGGTGGTGAGTGTGTGAGTGTGTGGTGGTGGTGGGTGAGTGGTGGTGGTGAGTGTGTGTGAGTGTGTGTGAGTGTGTGTGGGTGTGTGGTGGGTGGGTGGGTGGTGGTGGTGGAGTGGTGAGTGGGTGGTGGGTGGTGAGTGTGTGAGGTGTGTGAGTGGTGGGTGGTGGTGGTGGTGGTGGTGGGTGAGTGGTGAGTGTGTGAGTGTGTGAGTGGTGGTGGGTGGTGGTGGTGGTGGTGTGAGTGTGTGTGAGTGTGTGGAGTGGGTGGTGGTGGGTGTGTGAGTGGTGGTGGTGGTGAGTGGTGGGTGGGTGAGTGAGTGTGTGTGAGTGTGTGTGAGTGTGGGTGGTGGTGGGTGGGTGGGTGGTGGGTGAGTGGTGGTGGAGTGTGAGTGTGTGGTGGTGGGTGAGTGGTGGAGTGTGAGTGGTGGTGGTGGGTGGTGGGTGGTGGTGAGTGGTGTGTGTGTGTGTGTGTGTGTGTGTGTGTGTGTGGGTGGTGGTGGTGGGTGGGTGGGTGGGTGGGTGAGTGTGTGGTGGGTGGTGGTGTGTGGTGAGTGTGTGGTGAGTGGTGGTGGTGGTGGGTGGGTGGTGGTGGGTGGTGAGTGTTTGAGTGTGTGGGTGGTGGGTGTGTGTGTGTGTGTGTGTGGTGGGTGGTGGTGGGTGGTGGGTGAGTGTGTGTGTGAGTGGAGGTGGTGGTGGTGGTGGGTGGTGGGTGGTGGGTGGTGGTGAGTGGTGAGTGGTGTGTGTGTGTGTGTGTGTGTGTGTGGTGGTGGGTGGTGGGTGGTGGGTGAGTGGTGAGTGGGTGAGTGGGTGTGTGAGTGGTGTGTGTGAGTGGGTGGGTGGTGGTGGTGGGTGGGTGGTGAGTGGTGAGTGAGTGTTTGAGTGTGTGAGTGTGTGGTGAGTGGGTGTGTGTGTGTGTGTGTGTGGTGGTGGGTGGGTGAGTGTGTGTGTGAGTGGTGGTGGGTGGTGAGTGAGTGGTGGGTGGTGGTGGGTGGTGGTGGTGGTGAGTGGGTGGGTGGGTGAGTGAGTGGTGGTGGTGAGTGGTGGTGGTGGTGGTGGGTGGGTGGAGTGAGTGAGTGGTGGGTGAGTGGGTGTGTGAGTGAGTGTGTGTGTGTGTGTGTGTGTGTGTGTGTGTGGGTGGTGGGTGGGTGAGTGGGTGGTGAGTGGAGTGAGTGTGTGTGTGTGTGTGTGTGTGGTGGTGGTGGGTGGGTGGTGGGTGGGTGGTGAGTGTGTGGTGGTGGAGTGGTGGTGGGTGTGTGTGAGTGTGTGTGGTGGTGGTGGGTGGGTGGTGAGTGGTGGTGAGTGGTGGGTGGTGGTGGGTGAGTGGTGAGTGAGTGTGGTGGTGAGTGTTTGAGTGTGTGAGTGTGTGGTGAGTGTGTGTGTGTGTGTGTGTGTGTGGTGGGTGGGTGGGTGGTGGGTGAGTGAGTGAGTGTGTGTGGTGAGAGGTGAGAGGTGAGAGGTGAGAGTGAGTGAGTGGTGGGTGGTGGTGGGTGTGTAAGTGGTGGTGGTGGTGGTGGTGGTGGTGGTGAGTGGTGAGTGTTTGAGTGTGTGGTGGTGGGTGGTGAGTGTGTGTGTGTGTGTGTGTGGTGGTGGGTGGGTGGGTGAGTGTGTGTGTGGTGGGAGGTGGGAGAGTGAGAGGTGAGAGTGAGTGGTGGGTGGTGAGTGAGTGGAGTTAGTGAGTGAGTGGTGGGTGAGTGGGTGTGTAAGTGAGTTAGTGAGTGAGTGAGTGTGTGTGTGTGTGCGGGTGGGTGAGTGAGTGAGTGTGTGTGTGTGAGTGTGTTTGTGTGTGTGTGTGTGTGTGTGTGTGTCACCTGACCTTATGAATGGATGTGCACCACAGAGGTTCTGTGTCCGGCTCGCTTCATGCGTGTGAATGTGGATGGCTCGGGCGTTCTGGTGCGCGCGGCGCTGGAGGCGCGGGTCCGGCGCTTCATCTACATCAGCACCGATGAGGTGTACGGAGACAGTCCCGGACAGGTGCGTCCCGCAGGTGGACAGGCTTCGGAATCCCTAACACACACTCTAATTCAGAAACCGAGTGGTCCAAGACCTCAGGACTCGTGAACCACACATGCACACAAACATTGACTGGATTCCAGGAGTTCTGTGGGTGAAACTGACCCCCTTAGGAAAGACTGGAAGGCTTCAGCACACACGGAAATGCTCCGAAGTTAAACTAAAAATACTCATACTAGTGTTGACACGATACCAGAATTATGACTTCGATACGATACCAGACTAAAATACCTCGATACCGATACTAAATCGATACCACGGTCAAAATACCACCCAGTAAAAGTAATTGAATAATATGACAACAGAACTTATTAATCATAGTCTTATTTAATTTAACTAAAAATGTTCCTGCACTGGTTTCTTCTAATTGCAATTTTTTTATTTTATCTTTGTTTTTAAAAAATAAGATAAATGCAAATTACAAACAATATGACACTATATTTTTCAGCTTTAGTTTTATTTAACAGTATAGCAAGTCAAGAAATAAATAAAAACAACTGCTTAGTCTTCACTCAATAAATTACCTATACACTGATTCTTAATGAATATATTAAAATGATTTAGCCAGTCATGGGGTGGTTTTCTTTTTTTCATTGTTGTTTGATTAACATTAATCACACAGAATATTAGATCCGGCACCGATCCAATCACCTCAGCTGTAAACGCTCACTAAAGACACCCCCGACTGTGTTTACCTGAATACTCACAGGATGTGCATTTTTACATATTTTTGACCATTGAAATCCATAATCCGAGAGAACTGAATCGCGATCGCATGTTGTCTGAAAGGCGTGTGCTCGCGCTTCAGATCAGAGTCCCGTGCCGTGCTATATTCTCTCATGCGCGCATGTTTGTGTTGCTTTCTTTGTCATGAGCTGTGTGTGTATATTGAACTCTTCTGCTTCCAGTGTTTAGTGAACGGTGGAGAGCTCACACACACATCCTGACTCCTGCTGTCACTCATCCACACAAATAAATACAGCTCTTATTAACGCGCGCTCCTTCTTAAAGTACCGGTACTAATACAATTCCATATCGTACCGTTTGTAATAGCAGGGTATCGCAATACTTCTCTAGTACCGGTATATCGTGCAACACTAACTCATACTTATAATGTCTAGATGTGTCTCTAAAAGCGTTCTCCAGCGGAACAGCTCATTCGCTCCATATAGAGCGATAAGGCAGTATCTCCATTGCTCAGCATCATCGAGTCCGTCTGTGATCACATGAAGAAACTGAGATGGGATAAATCCAGAAGAACTGAAGTGACATCTCCCAGACCCTTGAGGAACCCTTCCCGCTGAACTACAGCACTGGGAAAAGCTCAGAATGCTTTAAAGTGAGAAGGCTGTCAGAAATAATTACATAAATAGCTTTTATTAATGAATGAACTTCTGTGAACTAACTCAAATGGATATTCATGGTGAGCACCCTTTGTGTTTAACACCGCTTCTCTTCCCACACCTGTTCCTGCAGTTCAGCGGGAAGGGTTCCTCAAGGGTCTGGGAGACGTCGCCTCAGTTCTTCTGGATTTATCCCACCTCAGTTTCGTCATGTGATCACAGACGGACTCGATGATGCTGAGATCAGATGTGGAGCAGAGACTATAGTCAGACTCTTTATGCGTACACAAATCTCACCGGATTATTAAAATTAATGGCAATTCATTTATAAATGTAAACCGATATTTCCTACAGACACACTCCAGCAGAATGACTGGCTCAAACACACTCTGTGTAAAAGTGCTTTGAGCCGAAGACTTTTGCACAGGACTGTGTGTAAGAAGACAACAGCAAATAAACATCAGTGGGTTTGAAATGAGTCCATCGGCTGATATTCACTCATGTTTTAATCATAAACTCACTTTATATTGATCGATTGTATATCAGTCTAGAGTTAAGGATGATTAGATATTTGTGCTGGAAAACAAGACAGACGTGTTCCCATATTCCAGTGTTTGGGATTATGCTTTTGTTTGCTCAAGTAATGCACCCTCTGCTGCTCTTGGTTTAGGGGTGGCCTTCCCGGTCATAAGACACCTAAAAATAAAGTCAGAAAACCAATACAAGTTAATTTTCCTCATTAATATTTTTTTCTTTTTAATTTTGTATTTTGTATTTTTAATTAAGTATTTATGCAATAATTATGGTCTATTTTTGCCATTGAAAATTATTTTTAAAATGTATTTTAATTATTGCAGTATTTCAGGTTAAAATAGAGACTAGGCCTTCAAAATAAAAATATTTTATTTCCAGCTCTGTCTGATGATTTAAAGGAACAAATAGGCTCATTTTCAAAATGAAAAGTTGTGATTTTCTACACCGATATGGCTAGGAACTACTTTCTCATTCCTGCGTAATAGTCTCGGATCTTCACGGCTGTACCATGGCTGCAGCGGCGCAGTGATATTACGCAGCGCTGAAAGTAGTCCCCAGATAGGTAACGTTCAATGTGACTGGCACTAAGTTTGTGTCGTTGCAGAGAAAGTTTCAGGCTTGGGTTGGGTTGTGTTGTGTATTCCCCTGTGTGATTAGCCATGGTTCTGTGTGTTGTGTATTTCCCTGTGATTAGCCATGGTTCTGTGTGTTGTGTATTTCCCTGTGTGATTAGCCATGGTTCTGTGTGTTGTGTATTCCCTGTGTGATTAGCCATGGTTCTGTGTGTTGTGTTTCCCTGTGTGATTAGCCATGGTTCTGTGTGTTGTGTATTTCCCTGTGTGATTAGCCATGGTTCTGTGTGTTGTGGGTTTCCCTGTGTGATTAGCCATGGTTCTGTGTGTTGTGTATTTCCTGTGTGATTAGCCATGGTTCTGTGTGTTGTGTATTTCCCTGTGTGATTAGCCATGGTTCTGTGTGTTGTGTATTTCCCTGTGTGATTAGCCATGGTTCTGTGTGTTGTGTATTTCCCTGTGTGATTCGCCATGGTTCTGTGTGTTGTGTATTTCCCTGTGTGATTAGCCATGGTTCTGTGTGTTGTGTATTTCCCTGTGTGATTAGCCATGGTTCTGTGTGTTGTGTATTTCCCTGTGTGATTAGCCATGGTTCTGTGTGTTGTGTATTTCCCTGTGATTAGCCATGGTTCTGTGTGTTGTGTATTCCCCTGTGTGATTAGCCATGGTTCTGTGTGTTGTGTATTCCCTGTGTGATTAGCCATGGTTCTGTGTGTTGTGTATTTCCCTGTGTGATTAGCCATGGTTCTGTGTGTTGTGTATTTCCCTGTGTGATTAGCCATGGTTCTGTGTGTTGTGTATTTCCCTGTGTGATTAGCCATGGTTCTGTGTGTTGTGTATTTCCCTGTGTGATTAGCCATGGTTCTGTGTGTTGTGTATTTCCCTGTGTGATTAGCCATGGTTCTGTGTGTTGTGTATTCCCCTGTGTGATTAGCCATGGTTCTGTGTGTTGTGTATTTCCCTGTGTGATTAGCCATGGTTCTGTGTGTTGTGTATTTCCCTGTGTGATTAGCCATGGTTCTGTGTGTTGTGGGTTTCCCTGTGTGATTAGCCATGGTTCTGTGTGTTGTGTATTTCCTGTGTGATTAGCCATGGTTCTGTGTGTTGTGGGTTTCCCTGTGTGATTAGCCATGGTTCTGTGTGTTGTGTATTTCCCTGTGTGATTAGCCATGGTTCTGTGTGTTGTGTATTTCCCTGTGTGATTAGCCATGGTTCTGTGTGTTGTGTATTTCCCTGTGTGATTAGCCATGGTTCTGTGTGTTGTGTATTTCCCTGTGTGATTAGCCATGGTTCTGTGTGTTGTGTATTTCCCTGTGTGATTAGCCATGGTTCTGTGTGTTGTGTATTTCCCTGTGTGATTAGCCATGGTTCTGTGTGTTGTGTATTCCCTGTGTGATTAGCCATGGTTCTGTGTGTTGTGTATTTCCCTGTGATTAGCCATGGTTCTGTGTGTTGTGTATTTCCCTGTGTGATTAGCCATGGTTCTGTGTGTTGTGTATTCCCTGTGTGATTAGTCCATGGTTCTGTGTGTTGTGTATTTCCCTGTGTGATTAGCCATGGTTCTGTGTGTTGTGTATTTCCCTGTGTGATTAGCCATGGTTCTGTGTGTTGTGTATTTCCCTGTGTGATTAGCCATGGTTCTGTGTGTTGTGTATTTCCCTGTGTGATTAGCCATGGTTCTGTGTGTTGTGGGTTTCCCTGTGTGATTAGCCATGGTTCTGTGTGTTGTGTATTTCCCTGTGTGATTAGCCATGGTTCTGTGTGTTGTGTATTTCCCTGTGTGATTAGCCATGGTTCTGTGTGTTGTGTATTCCCTGTGTGATTAGCCATGGTTCTGTGTGTTGTGTATTTCCCTGTGTGATTAGCCATGGTTCTGTGTGTTGTGTATTTCCCTGTGTGATTAGCCATGGTTCTGTGTGTTGTGGGTTTCCCTGTGTGATTAGCCATGGTTCTGTGTGTTGTGTATTTCCCTGTGTGATTAGCCATGGTTCTGTGTGTTGTGTATTTCCCTGTGTGATTAGCCATGGTTCTGTGTGTTGTGTATTTCCCTGTGATTAGCCATGGTTCTGTGTGTTGTGGGTTCCCCTGTGTGATTAGCCATGGTTCTGTGTGTTGTGTATTTCCCTGTGTGATTAGCCATGGTTCTGTGTGTTGTGTATTTCCCTGTGTGATTAGCCATGGTTCTGTGTGTTGTGTATTTCCCTGTGTGATTAGCCATGGTTCTGTGTGTTGTGTATTTCCCTGTGTGATTAGCCATGGTTCTGTGTGTTGTGTATTCCCCTGTGTGATTAGCCATGGTTCTGTGTGTTGTGTATTCCCTGTGTGATTAGCCATGGTTCTGTGTGTTGTGTATTCCCTGTGTGATTAGCCATGGTTCTGTGTGTTGTGGTTTCCCTGTGTGATTAGCTGACCACCATGTTTCACAGAATACCAGCGAATCACTGCGCTGCAGCCATGGTACAGCCGTGAAGATCCGAGACTATTACGCAGGAATGAGAAAGTAGTTCCTATCCATAGAGGTGTAGAAAATCACAACTTTTCATTTTCAGTCGGTCTTAGCACACGATGTGACTGTAGAAGAGTCAAGTTTTAAATAGGAAAAATATTGAAAGTGTCTTTGGTCATTTTTTGAATGAGATGCTAATGGACTGATTAGAATCAATGATGTATGCTAAGCTATGCTAAAAGTGCTACCGCCAGATACAAAGATCGGCTGAATGGATTCAAAAACGGTCAAACTCAACTATTGAACTCTAGGGGACTTGTGTTGTGTATTTCCTGTGTGATTAGCCATGGTTCTGTGTGTTGTGTATTTCCCTGTGTGATTAGCCATGGTTCTGTGTGTTGTGTATTTCCTGTGATTAGCCATGGTTCTGTGTGTTGTGTTCCCTGTGTGATTAGCCATGGTTCTGTGTGTTGTGTATTTCCCTGTGTGATTAGCCATGGTTCTGTGTGTTGTGTATTTCCCTGTGATTAGCCATGGTTCTGTGTGTTGTGGGTTCCCCTGTGTGATTAGCCATGGTTCTGTGTGTTGTGTATTTCCCTGTGTGATTAGCCATGGTTCTGTGTGTTGTGTATTTCCTGTGTGATTAGCCATGGTTCTGTGTGTTGTGTATTTCCCTGTGATTAGCCATGGTTCTGTGTGTTGTGTATTTCCCTGTGATTAGCCATGGTTCTGTGTGTTGTGTATTCCCCTGTGTGATTAGCCATGGTTCTGTGTGTTGTGTATTTCCCTGTGTGATTAGCCATGGTTCTGTGTGTTGCCCCTGTGTGATTAGCCATGGTTCTGTGTGTTGTGTATTTCCCTGTGTGATTAGCCATGGTTCTGTGTGTTGTGTATTTCCCTGTGTGATTAGCCATGGTTCTGTGTGTTGTGTTCCCTGTGTGATTAGCCATGGTTCTGTGTGTTGTGGGTTCCCCTGTGTGATTAGCCATGGTTCTGTGTGTTGTGGGTTCCCTGTGTGATTAGCCATGGTTCTGTGTGTTGTGGGTTCCCTGTGTGATTAGCCATGGTTCTGTGTGTTGTGTATTTCCCTGTGTGATTAGCCATGGTTCTGTGTGTTGTGTATTTCCCTGTGTGATTAGCCATGGTTCTGTGTGTTGTGTATTTCCCTGTGTGATTAGCCATGGTTCTGTGTGTTGTGGGTATTTCCCTGTGTGATTAGCCATGGTTCTGTGTGTTGTGGGTTCCCTGTGTGATTAGCCATGGTTCTGTGTGTTGTGGGTTCCCTGTGTGATTAGCCATGGTTCTGTGTGTTGTGGGTTCCCTGTGTGATTAGCCATGGTTCTGTGTGTTGTGTATTTCCCTGTGTGATTAGCCATGGTTCTGTGTGTTGTGTATTCCCCTGTGTGATTAGCCATGGTTCTGTGTGTTGTGGGTTCCCCTGTGTGATTAGCCATGGTTCTGTGTGTTGTGTATTTCCCTGTGATTAGCCATGGTTCTGTGTGTTGTGGGTTCCCCTGTGTGATTAGCCATGGTTCTGTGTGTTGTGTATTTCCCTGTGTGATTAGCCATGGTTCTGTGTGTTGTGTATTTCCCTGTGTGATTAGCCATGGTTCTGTGTGTTGTGTATTTCCCTGTGATTAGCCATGGTTCTGTGTGTTGTGTATTTCCCTGTGATTAGCCATGGTTCTGTGTGTTGTGTATTCCCCTGTGTGATTAGCCATGGTTCTGTGTGTTGTGTATTCCCCTGTGTGATTAGCCATGGTTCTGTGTGTTGTGGGTTCCCCTGTGTGATTAGCCATGGTTCTGTGTGTTGTGTATTTCCCTGTGTGATTAGCCATGGTTCTGTGTGTTGTGTATTCCCTGTGTGATTAGCCATGGTTCTGTGTGTTGTGGGTTCCCTGTGTGATTAGCCATGGTTCTGTGTGTTGTGGGTTCCCCTGTGTGATTAGCCATGGTTCTGTGTGTTGTGGGTTCCCCTGTGTGATTAGCCATGGTTCTGTGTGTTGTGGGTTCCCCTGTGTGATTAGCCATGGTTCTGTGTGTTGTTTCCCTGTGTGATTAGCCATGGTTCTGTGTGTTGTGTATTTCCTGTGATTAGCCATGGTTCTGTGTGTTGTGTATTTCCCTGTGATTAGCCATGGTTCTGTGTGTTGTGTATTCCCCTGTGTGATTAGCCATGGTTCTGTGTGTTGTGGGTTCCCCTGTGTGATTAGCCATGGTTCTGTGTGTTGTGTATTTCCCTGTGTGATTAGCCATGGTTCTGTGTGTTGTGTATTCCCTGTGTGATTAGCCATGGTTCTGTGTGTTGTGGGTTCCCTGTGTGATTAGCCATGGTTCTGTGTGTTGTGTTCCCCTGTGTGATTAGCCATGGTTCTGTGTGTTGTGTATTTCCCTGTGTGATTAGCCATGGTTCTGTGTGTTGTGTATTCCCTGTGTGATTAGCCATGGTTCTGTGTGTTGTGTATTCCCTGTGTGATTAGCCATGGTTCTGTGTGTTGTGTTCCCTGTGTGATTAGCCATGGTTCTGTGTGTGTATTTCCCTGTGTGATTAGCCATGGTTCTGTGTGTTGTGTATTTCCCTGTGTGATTAGCCATGGTTCTGTGTGTTGTGTATTTCCCTGTGTGATTAGCCATGGTTCTGTGTGTTGTGGGTTCCCTGTGTGATTAGCCATGGTTCTGTGTGTTGTGTATTTCCCTGTGATTAGCCATGGTTCTGTGTGTTGTGGGTTCCCTGTGTGATTAGCCATGGTTCTGTGTGTTGTGTATTTCCCTGTGTGATTAGCCATGGTTCTGTGTGTTGTGTATTTCCCTGTGTGATTAGCCATGGTTCTGTGTGTTGTGTATTTCCCTGTGTGATTAGCCATGGTTCTGTGTGTTGTGTATTTCCTGTGATTAGCCATGGTTCTGTGTGTTGTGTATTCCCTGTGTGATTAGCCATGGTTCTGTGTGTTGTGTATTCCCTGTGTGATTAGCCATGGTTCTGTGTGTTGTGGGTTTCCCCTGTGTGATTAGCCATGGTTCTGTGTGTTGTGTATTTCCCTGTGTGATTAGCCATGGTTCTGTGTGTTGTGTATTCCTGTGTGATTAGCCATGGTTCTGTGTGTTGTGGGTTCCCCTGTGTGATTAGCCATGGTTCTGTGTGTTGTGGGTTCCCCTGTGTGATTAGCCATGGTTCTGTGTGTTGTGGGTTCCCTGTGTGATTAGCCATGGTTCTGTGTGTTGTGGTTCCCCTGTGTGATTAGCCATGGTTCTGTGTGTTGTGGTTCCCTGTGTGATTAGCCATGGTTCTGTGTGTTGTGTATTTCCCTGTGATTAGCCATGGTTCTGTGTGTTGTGTATTCCCCTGTGTGATTAGCCATGGTTCTGTGTGTTGTGGGTTCCCCTGTGTGATTAGCCATGGTTCTGTGTGTTGTGTATTTCCCTGTGATTAGCCATGGTTCTGTGTGTTGTGTATTCCCTGTGTGATTAGCCATGGTTCTGTGTGTTGTGGGTTTCCTGTGTGATTAGCCATGGTTCTGTGTGTTGTGTATTTCCCTGTGTGATTAGCCATGGTTCTGTGTGTTGTGTATTTCCTGTGTGATTAGCCATGGTTCTGTGTGTTGTGTATTTCCTGTGTGATTAGCCATGGTTCTGTGTGTTGTGTATTTCCCTGTGTGATTAGCCATGGTTCTGTGTGTTGTGTTCCCTGTGTGATTAGCCATGGTTCTGTGTGTTGTGTATTCCTGTGTGATTAGCCATGGTTCTGTGTGTTGTGTATTTCCCTGTGTGATTAGCCATGGTTCTGTGTGTTGTGTATTTCCCTGTGTGATTAGCCATGGTTCTGTGTGTTGTGTATTTCCCTGTGTGATTAGCCATGGTTCTGTGTGTTGTGTATTTCCTGTGATTAGCCATGGTTCTGTGTGTTGTGTATTTCCTGTGATTAGCCATGGTTCTGTGTGTTGTGTATTCCCTGTGTGATTAGCCATGGTTCTGTGTGTTGTGGGTTCCCTGTGTGATTAGCCATGGTTCTGTGTGTTGTGTATTTCCCTGTGATTAGCCATGGTTCTGTGTGTTGTGTATTTCCCTGTGTGATTAGCCATGGTTCTGTGTGTTGTGTATTTCCCTGTGTGATTAGCCATGGTTCTGTGTGTTGTGGGTTCCCCTGTGTGATTAGCCATGGTTCTGTGTGTTGTGGGTTTCCCTGTGTGATTAGCCATGGTTCTGTGTGTTGTGTATTCCCTGTGTGATTAGCCATGGTTCTGTGTGTTGTGTTCCCTGTGTGATTAGCCATGGTTCTGTGTGTTGTGTATTTCCCTGTGTGATTAGCCATGGTTCTGTGTGTTGTGGGTTTCCCTGTGTGATTAGCCATGGTTCTGTGTGTTGTGTATTTCCCTGTGTGATTAGCCATGGTTCTGTGTGTTGTGTATTTCCTGTGTGATTAGCCATGGTTCTGTGTGTTGTGGGTTTCCCTGTGTGATTAGCCATGGTTCTGTGTGTTGTGGTTTCTGTGTGATTAGCCATGGTTCTGTGTGATTAGCCATGGTTCTGTGTGTTGTGTTCCCTGTGTGATTAGCCATGGTTCTGTGTGTTGTGGGTTTCCCTGTGTGATTAGCCATGGTTCTGTGTGATTAGCCATGGTTCTGTGTGTTGTGGGTTCCCCTGTGTGATTAGCCATGGTTCTGTAAGGCGAAGGTGTACGACCACCATGTTTCACAGAATACCAACGAATCACTGCGCCGCTGCAGCCATGGTACAGCCGTGAAGATCCGAGACTATTACGCAGGAATGAGAAAGTAGTTCCTATCCATAGAGGTGTAGAAAATCACAACTTTTCATTTTCAGTCGGTCTTAGCACACGATGTGACTGTAGAAGAGTCAAGCTTTAAATAGGAAAAATATTGAAAGTGTCTTTGGTCATTTTTTGAATGAGATGCTAATGGACTGATTAGAATCAATGATGTATGCTAAGCTATGCTAAAAGTGCTACCGCCAGATACAAAGATCGGCTGAATGGATTCAAAAACGGTCAAACTCAACTATTGAACTCTAGGGGACTTGGAAAATGAGCCTATTTTCAGAAAAGTGGAGTGTTCCTTTAAGAGATCATGCACCCACGGGTGTGACCACTAGAGGGCTCTATGGAGCGGCTGGAGAATTCCCTAGTCCTCTTTTCAACACATTTAATCTTTTTTTTTTTTTTGATGGATTTGAATATATATTTAAAAAATCTCAAAGACTATTTATTATAAAGTTTTAGATGTTTTTTGTTCGAATTATAGATGTTTTCTGTGAAGTTGTGTTTGTGCAGATTTCCCATTCATTTCCTCTGGTGGTCATGTTTGAGTGGGAGTATTTTTATTATCATGCCTTCATTTGTTTTGTGTGTTTACATCCCTAATGCTAGAAAAGTCACCATGTTTCATATCATTCCGATGGAGTCGTGATTTAAAAAAATTCAAAACAGAAAATGTTCGGTCAGGAATGACTGAGGAGCTGGAACCCTGTCCAGATGATCCATGTTTTGATGGGATTTGGTTCTTGTTTCCAGCCGTTTGATGAGCAGAGCCCTCAGAGACCCAGCAATCCGTACTCGGCTTCAAAAGCTGCGGCGGAAAACATTGTGATGTCCTACTGGATCGAGCACAAGGTATCGGGAAGAGCTCACACACACACACACACACACACACTGAAGTATTGCACAGCCTCATCTCTGTCCCGATGTGTAATCAGCGCTCCAGGCGGGATGGGGTTCATGTTTGTGTTGATGCGACTGTGTGTAATATTGTGGCGTATCTCTTGTCCTCTCCCGAGTTTCCCGCTGTGATCACCAGGAGCAGTAACGTTTACGGGCCCGGGCAGTATCACGAGAAGGTACGAGAGCAGCAGCACTGACCACTGCCCCGTCCTTCAGTGTGTAACCCCGTGTGATTGTGTTTGAGCAGGTCATTCCCAGATTCCTGTCACTCATTCAACAGCAGCAGAGATGGTGAGTTAGTCTGGGGTTTCCTCCGGGAACAAACACCTCACAACATTCCTCATTATAATAATTCATATGCAGAATAAAGGGGCGGAGCTTGGTTGAGTTAGTCGTGTATTGGAACTGGCGGTTATGGTTAGGGGCGGGGCATTTCCTAAACACCAATCACAACACACTTCTCCAGCCGACCAATCAGAGCACAGTGTGCTTTTCAGAAGGCGGGGCTTCACAGAGACAGGAATAAACAGAGCGTTACTGACAGACTGGGAAGAGAGGAGCCGCAACAATGGAGAATATGAGGAATAATCAACATTGGTTTGTGAGACGGTGTAATGACTGACCTGTGTGTGTGTGTGTGTGTGTGTGTGTGTGTGTGTGTGTGTGTGTTGTTGTGCAGCACTATCCAGGGCTCCGGCCTGCAGTCCAGACACTTCCTGTATGTCAGCGATGTCACAGACGCCTTCCTGACGGTGATGGAGAAGGGCATTCTGGGGGAGATTTACAACATCGGGAGCAGCTTTGAAATTCCCATCATTCAGCTCGCCAGAGAACTAGTGAAAATGGTAGGGATCACATGACCAGCTCGAGCACCTTGAGTTGTGTATCATCAGTTTCACTGAACCTGTGTAGGTTTAACTAATTTGCATAATGTCCTCCTCTGATTGGCTGAGCAGCGTCTCTTACCCCCGCCCTCACTCTGTAGTTAATTTACATATTGCCCATCTCTAGTCCTCATTGGCTGAGCAGCGTCTCTTTGCCCCGCCCTCACTCACTGTAGTTAATTTGCATAATGTCTGCCTCTGGTCCTGATTGGCTGAGCAGCGTCTCTTAGCCCCGCCCTCACTCACTAGTTAATTTACATATTGCCCTCCTCTAGTCCTGATTGGCGAAACAGCGTCTCTTAGCCCCGCCCCCACTCACTGTAGTTAATTTGCATAATGTCCTCCTCTAGTCCTGATTGGCTGAGCAGCGTCTCTTTGCCCCGCCCTCACTCACTGTAATTAATTTGCATAATGTCTAACTCTGGTCCTGATTGGCTGAGCAGCATCTCTTTGCCCCGCCCCCACTCACTGTAGTTAATTTGCATAATGTCCTCCTCTAGTCCTGATTGGCTGAGCAGCGTCTCTTAGCCCCGCCCTCACTCACTGTAGTTAATTTACATATTGCCCACCTCTAGTCCTCATTGGCGGAACAGCGTCTCTTAGCCCCGCCCCCACTCACTGTAGTTAATTTGCATAATGTCCTCCTCTAGTCCTGATTGGCTGAGCAGCGTCTCTTAGCCCCGCCCTCACTCACTGTAGTTAATTTGCATAATGTCCTCCTCTGGTCCTGATTGGCTGAGCAGCGTCTCTTAGCCCCGCCCTCACTCACTGTAGTTAATTTGCATAATGTCCTCCTCTGGTCCTGATTGGCTGAGCAGCGTCTCTTAGCCCCGCCCTCACTCGCTGTAGTTAATTTGCATAATGTCTGCCTCTGGTCCTGATTGGCTGAGCAGCGTCTCTTAGCCCCGCCCTCACTCACTGTAGTTAATTTGCATAATGTCTGCCTCTGGTCCTGATTGGCTGAGCAGCGTCTCTTAGCCCCGCCCTCACTCACTGTAGTCGTCTCACAGACTGGAAGAGTTTGGTTGGTGTTGTTCATGTGGAGGAGACGCAGTTTTCTGCTGAGATTGAGACGCTCAAACCCACGCCATCGGTACTGTTCGTATCACTGTGTCAAGAGCTGAGATTCAGATATGATAATGAGCGCTTCTGACCAATCACAGCAGAGCAGCTCTCAGAGAGGCGGGGCTTAGAGAGAGAAAAGAGCTGATGCTGCAGTGGAGATTAGGAGAGATTTCAAGGGTTTTAATTTGAGAACCTGTTATTAAGAAGCTTCAAAATAGCATCATAGGGGCTTTAAACAGAGAAACATTGAATCATGACACTCATTGGATGTTTGTTTTGATATGAGCCAATCGCAGAACTTCATCAGTGAATCGGTTGTTTTCTGTTCACAGAAAGTGAAGGATGTCTCGCGTGAAGCTCTGGATGATTGGATGGAGTTTGTGGAAGACCGGTGTGTATCCTGCCCAGTGATTGCAGCTCATGTTAATGAATGATCCTATGCCTATCTCTCATTCCTGCTCTTCATCTCTAGTCCCGTGATGGAGCTCCGGTATCCCATGATATCCGAGAAACTGCACCGACTCGGATGGAGACCAAAAGTCACGTGGAAAGAAGGAATCAGACGGACCAGTAAGAGATGATTCTGTGTGATGATGATGAAGAGTGTGATGGTGATGATGATGATGATGATGATGAAGAGTGTGATGGTGATGATGATGAAGACTGTGATGATGATTGATGATGATGATGAAGAGTGTGATGATGATGATGATGATGATGATGATGATGGTGATGATGATGAAGAGTGTGATGATGATGATGATGATGATGATGATGATGAAGAGTGTGATGATGAAGACTGTGATGACGATGATGATGAAGAGTGTGATGATGATGATGATGAAGAGTGTGATGATGATGAAGAGTGGTGTGATGATGATGATGAAGAGTGTGATGGTGATGATGATAAAGAGTGTGATGGTGATGATGAAGAGTGTGATGATGATGATGATGAAGAGTGTGATGATGATGAAGAGTGTGATGATGATGATGAAGAGTGTGATGGTGATGATGATAAAGAGTGTGATGGTGATGATGAAGAGTGGTGTGATGATGATGAAGAGTGTGATGTGATGATGATGAAGAGTGTGATGGTGATGATGATGAAGAGTGTGATGATGATGATGATGAAGAGTGTGATGATGATGATGAAGAGTGTGATGATGATGATGAAGAGTGTGATGATGATGATGATGATGAAGAGTGTGATGATGATGATGATGATGAAGAGTGTGATGATGATGATGATGATGAAGACTGTGATGATGATGATGAAGTGTGATGATGATGATGATGATGATGATGATGAAGAGTGTGATGATGATGATGATGATGAAGACTGTGATGACGATGATGAAGAGTGTGATGATGATGATGATGATGATGAAGAGTGTGATGATGATGATGATTAAGACTGTGATGACGATGATGAAGAGTGTGATGATGATGATGAAGAGTGTGATGGTGATGATGATGAAGAGTGTGATGATGATGATGATGAAGAGTGTGATGGTGATGATGATGAAGAGTGTGATGATGATGATGATGATGATGATGATGATGAAGAGTGTGATGATGATGATGGTGATGATGATGATGATGATGATGAAGAGTGTGATGATGATGAAGAGTGATGATGATGATGAAGAGTGTGATGGTGATGATGATGAAGAGTGTGATGATGATGATGATGAGTGTGATGATGATGATGAAGAGTGTGATGATGATGATGAAGAGTGTGATGATGGTGATGATAAAGAGTGTGATGATGATGAAGAAGAGTGATGATGATGAAGAAGAGTGATGATGATGATGATGATGATGAAGAGTGTGATGGTGATGATGATGATGAGTGTGATGGTGATGATGAAGAGTGTGATGATGATGATGATGATGAAGAGTGTGATGATGATGATGAAGAGTGATGATGATGATGATGAAGACTGTGATGATGATGATGATGAAGAGTGTGATGATGATGAAGAGTGTGATGGTGATGATGATGAAGACTGTGATGATGATGATGATGAAGAGTGTGATGGTGATGATGATGAAGAGTGTGATGGTGATGATGAAGAGTGTGATGATGATGATGATGATGAAGAGTGTGATGATGATGATGAAGAGTGTGATGATGATGATGATGATGAAGAAGAGTCTCTGTTGTTTTCAGTACAGTGGTATGAGGAGAATCCGAACCACTGGCCGCTGATCGGTGAGCGCTCTCCAGAGTCATGTGATCAGACGCCTTCACATGCAGTGCCTTATGAAGTCGTTAATTAACAACATACTGTAATATTGAAGTGTTATTGTAATATTTTGTATATTATCTATGCAAGATTATCCAGCAGCTCTGAAAGCATCCGTCGGTGAAGAACAATCCAAAGGGTTAAAGAGACCAGCAGATAATCAATGATTCCCAGTTTGTGCTCGCTGTATGTTTTGTGTTTTATGCTTTAATTAAAAGGTGTTTGAACAGGCTAATGGTGTTCTGTTGATAATGCTCAGCTTCCAGTAATCATGCATCACATCAAACACACACAGTTATTAAGATTCTGGATATTATACCGGCCAAATAAAGTTAAACAAAGCTGTGAAATAAGGTTCAATTTTCAGCTTCTGTTTGAGAATGAGATGAGCTCAATGAAACACAGCAGGAATGCATTACACTGTGTTTGTCATCACTGCCATCCCATAATAATACAATAATGAACAACGGCCCTTCAGTCCAGATTAAACACAGCCACTGCCCTCATATAATGCCCCTTTTTACAAGATAACATAAGTATCAGTGTGTGTGTGTGTGTGTGAAGTTCTAGCTCAAAATACCCCACAGATCATAAAGCATCAGTCACTTTGAGTGTCAGCAAAAACTCATGGTTTGTGTGTTTCCCTTTAAATGCAAATGAGCTGCTGCACCCCGCCCCCTTTCAGGAAGAGGGTGGAGCTTCAAGAGCTCATGTTAGCAGCTCTGATTACCACACACACACACACACACACTGAAGATATCAGAAACTGTTCAGCCTTTTAGTCCCTTCAGCCGTTTGTTGTAGTCCTTAAAGAGAGATTTCTGTAAAAGAAGAAGAACTCTCCCTTTCCTTTGAGCTTTGAGCGTCATAACTCTGCAGATGTTGTTTCTGCCTCAAACAGCGACACACACACTCACTACACACTCACTACAGCTAAACTAAACACACTACACACTCACTACAGCTAAACTAAACACACTAAACACTCACTACACACTCACTACAGCTAAACTAAACACACTACACACTCACTACAGCTAAACTAAACTCACTACACACTCACTACAGCTAAACTAAACACACTACACACTCACTACAGCTAAACTAAACACACTACACACTCACTACAGCTAAACTAAACACACTACACACTCACTACAGCTAAACTAAACACACTACACACTCACTACAGCTAAACTAAACACACTACACACACACTACAGCCAAAACTAAACACACTACACACTCACTACAGCTAAACTAAACAAACTACACACTCACTACAGCTAAATTAAACACACTACACACTCACTACAGCCAAATTAAACACACTACACACTCACTACAGCTAAACTAAACTCACTACACACTCACTACAGCTAAACTAAACACACTACACACTCACTACAGCTAAACTAAACACACTACACACACACTACACACTCACTACAGCTAAACTAAACACACTACACACTCACTACAGCTAAACTAAACACACTACACACTCACTACACACTCACTACAGCTAAACTAAACACACTACACACTCACTACAGCTAAACTAAACTCACTACACACTCACTACACACTCACTACAGCTAAACTAAACTCACTACACACTCACTACAGCTAAACTAAACACACTACACACTCACTACACACTCACTACAGCTAAACTAAACACACTACACACTCACTACAGCTAAACTAAACACACTACACACTCACTACAGCTAAACTAAACTCACTACACACTCACTACAGCTAAACTAAACTCACTACACACTCACTACAGCTAAACTAAACTCACTACACACTCACTACAGCTAAACTAAACACACTACACACTCACCACAGCTAAACTAAACACACTACACACTCACTACAGCTAAACTAAACACACTACACACTCACTACATCTAAACTAAACTCACTACACATCACTACAGCTAAACTAAACTAACTACACACTCACTACACACTCACTACAGCCAAACTAAACACACTACACACTCACTACAGCTAAACTAAACACACTACACACTCACTACAGCTAAACTAAACACACTACACACTCACTACATCTAAACTAAACTCACTACACACTCACTACAGCTAAACTAAACACACTACACACTCACTACAGCTAAACTAAACACACTACACACTCACTACAGCTAAACTAAACTCACTACACACACACTACACACTCACTACAGCTAAACTAAACACACTACACACTCACTACAGCTAAACTAAACACACTACACACTCACTACAGCTAAACTAAACTCACTACACACTCACTACACACTCACTACAGCTAAACTAAACACACTACACACTCACTACAGCTAAACTAAACTCACTACACACTCACTACACACTCACTACAGCTAAACTAAACACACTACACACTCACTACAGCTAAACTAAACACACTACACACTCACTACAGCTAAACTAAACACACCACACACTCACTACATCTAAACTAAACTCACTACACACTCACTACAGCTAAACTAAACACACTACACACTCACTACAGCTAAACTAAACACACTACACACTCACTACAGCTAAACTAAACTCACTACACACTCACTACAGCTAAACTAAACACACTACACACTCACTACAGCTAAACTAAACACACTACACACTCACTACAGCTAAACTAAACACACTACACACTCACTACATCTAAACTAAACTCACTACACACTCACTACAGCTAAACTAAACTCACTACACACTCACTACACACTCACTACAGCTAAACTAAACTCACTACACACTCACTACAGCTAAACTAAACACACTACAGCTAAACTAAACACACTACACACTCACTACACACTCACTACAGCTAAACTAAACACACTACACACTCACTACAGCTAAACTAAACACACTACACACTCACTACATCTAAACTAAACTCACTACACACTCACTACAGCTAAACTAAACTCACTACACACTCACTACAGCTAAACTAAACACACTACACACTCACTACAGCTAAACTAAACTCACTACACACTCACTACAGCTAAACTAAACTCACTACAGCTAAACTAAACACACTACACACTCACTACAGCTAAACTAAACACACTACACACTCACTACAGCTAAACTAAACACACTACACACACACTACACACTCACTACAGCTAAACTAAACACACTACACACTCACTACAGCTAAACTAAACACACTACACACTCACTACACACTCACTACAGCTAAACTAAACACACTACACACTCACTACAGCTAAACTAAACTCACTACACTCACACACTCACTACAGCTAAACTAAACTCACTACACACTCACTACAGCTAAACTAAACACACTACACACTCACTACACTCACTACAGCTAAACTAAACACACTACACACTCACTACAGCTAAACTAAACACACTACACACTCACTACATCTAAACTAAACTCACTACACACTCACTACAGCTAAACTAAACTCACTACACACTCACTACAGCTAAACTAAACTCACTACACACTCACTACAGCTAAACTAAACACACTACACACTCACTACAGCTAAACTAAACACACTACACACTCACTACAGCTAAACTAAACACACTACACACTCACTACATCTAAACTAAACTCACTACACACTCACTACAGCTAAACTAAACTAACTACACACTCACTACACACTCACTACAGCTAAACTAAACACACTACACACTCACTACAGCTAAACTAAACACACTACACACTCACTACAGCTAAACTAAACACACTACACACTCACTACATCTAAACTAAACTCACTACACACTCCACAGCTAAACTAAACACACTACACACTCACTACAGCTAAACTAAACACACTACACACTCACTACAGCTAAACTAAACTCACTACACACACACTACACACTCACTACAGCTAAACTAAACACACTACACACTCACTACAGCTAAACTAAACACACTACACACTCACTACAGCTAAACTAAACTCACTACACACTCACTACACACTCACTACAGCTAAACTAAACACACTACACACTCACTACACACTCACTACACACTCACTACACACTCACTACAGCTAAACTAAACACACTACACACTCACTACAGCTAAACTAAACACACTACACACTCACTACAGCTAAACTAAACACACTACACACTCACTACATCTAAACTAAACTCACTACACACTCACTACAGCTAAACTAAACACACTACACACTCACTACAGCTAAACTAAACACACTACACACTCACTACAGCTAAACTAAACTCACTACACACACACTACACACTCACTACAGCTAAACTAAAC
>CM040921.1:275000-277500 GCA_023029165.1 Gobiocypris rarus | reverse complement strand
CTAGCAACGCCGTAGCAACCAACTAAAATACCCTGGCAACACCCTAGCAACCAGCCCAAGTATCCTAGCAACACCTTAGCAACCACCCTGATTGCATTAGCAACCACATAGCAACACCCTAGCAACTACTCAAGAATGCCCTAGAAAACGCATATCAACCACTCTGAGTACCTTAGCAACCACTCTGAGTGCACTAGCAACCACATAGTAACACCTTAGCAACCACAACAAAATACCATAGCAACCACCCTGAGTACCTTTGCTACTGCATAGCAACCACCCCAGATACCTTTTTTGTCAAGTCAATGTGATATTTATGTTCTGAGTTGTAATGGTCATTTGTAGGGAAACCGTATAGCTCTTCAGTTAATTGGCTTTTTATGCTAAGATTTGAAAATGATATAATAATTGTGGGTGTGTCTGTATTAAATCCTCCTCCTGGTGTGCAGGAACTACCCAACGCTGAGGAACGTGGAGAAGAAGCAGAGGCTGGAGGAGGTGAAGGAGCAGCGAGGAGACGTGCTGGAGACGCCGCAGTTCGGGTGTGTTTCTGACCGCCACTGCACTCTCTGACTGACCGTCACTGCACTCTCTGACTGACCGTCACTGCACTCTCTGACTGACCGTCACTGCACTCTCTGACTGACCGTCACTGCACTCTCTGACTGACCGTCACTGCACACACTGCACTCTCTGACTGACCGTCACTGCACTCTCTGACTGACCGTCACTGCACACACTGCACTCTCTGACTGACCGCCACTGCACACACTGCACTCTCTGACTGACCGTCACTGCACTCACTGCACTCTCTGACTGACCGTCACTGCACACACAGCACTATCTGACTGACCGTCACTGCACACACTGCACTCTGACTGACCGTCACTGCACACTCTGACTGACCGTCCACTGCACTCTCTGACTGACCGCCACCGTCACACACTGCACTCTCTGACTGACCGCCACTGCACACACTGCACTCTCTGACTGACCGCCACTGCACTCACTGCACTCTCTGACTGACCGCCACTGCACACACTGCACTCTCTGACTGACCGTCCACTGCACACACTGCACTCTCTGACTGACCGTCCACTGCACACACTGCACTCTCTGACTGACCGCCACTGCACACACTGCACTCTCTGACTGACCGCCACTGCACACACTGCACTCTCTGAATGACCGCCACTGCACACACTGCACTCTCTGACTGACCGCCACTGCACACACTGCACTCTCTGACTGACCGTCACTGCACACACTGCACTCTCTGACTGACCGTCACTGCACACACTGCACTCTCTGACTGACCGTCACTGCACACACTGCACTCTCTGACTGACCGTCACTGCACACACTGCACTCTCTGACTGACCTCCACTGCACACACTGCACTCTCTGACTGACCGCCACTGCACACACTGCACTCTGACTGACCGTCCACTGCACACACTGCACTCTCTGACTGACCGCCACTGCACACACTGCACTCTCTGACTGACCGTCACTGCACACACTGCACTCTCTGACTGACCGCCACTGCACACACTGCACTCTCTGACTGACCGTCACTGCACACACTGCACTCTCTGACTGACCGTCACTGCACACACTGCACTCTCTGACTGACCGCCACTGCACACACTGCACTCTCTGACTGACCGCCACTGCACACACTGCACTCTCTGACTGACCGCCACTGCACACACAGCACTATCTGACTGACCGTCTGCACACACTGCACTCTCTGACTGACCGCCACTGCACACTCTGACTGACCGCCACTGCACACACTGCACTCTCTGACTGACCGTCACTGCACACTCTGACTGACCGCCACTGCACACACTGCACTCTCTGACTGACCGCCACTGCACACACTGCACTCTCTGACTGACCGCCACTGCACACACTGCACTCTCTGACTGACCGCCACTGCACACACTGCACTCTCTGACTGACCGTCCACTGCACACACTGCACTCTCTGACTGACCGCCACTGCACACACTGCACTCTCTGACTGACCGTCACTGCACACACTGCACTCTCTGACTGACCGCCACTGCACACACAGCACTATCTGACTGACCGCCACTGCACACACTGCACTCTCTGACTGACCGTCACTGCACACACTGCACTCTCTGACTGACCGTCACTGCACACACTGCACTCTCTGACTGACCGTCACTGCACACACTGCACTCTCTGACTGACCGTCACTGCACACACAGCACTATCTGACTGACCGCCACTGCACACACTGCACTCTCTGACTGACCGTCCACTGCACACTCTGCACTCTCTGACTGACCGTCACTGCACACACAGCACTATCTGACTGACCGTCACTGCACACACTGCACTCTCTGACTGACCGTCACTGCACACTCTGACTGACCGCCACTGCACACACTGCACTCTCTGACTGACCGCCACTGCACACACTGCACTCTCTGACTGACCGCCACTGCACACACTGCACTCTCTGA
>CM040921.1:235000-270000 GCA_023029165.1 Gobiocypris rarus | reverse complement strand
ACACTGATACTGGAGTTATGATCGGATAATGTGACCACTGGGCGGCCGGTGCTGACTCTAGAACAGTAATGAATGACAGGTGTGTGTTCTGTCTGATGTGCGTGCTCTTCTGAATGTGTGTGTGTCGTGCAGCTTCTGGCTCCGGAGGTCCGTCACGAGAGGAACATCGTTCTGCAGTGCGTCCGCTACATCGTCCGGACGGGATTCTTCGGTCTGGCTGGGAAAGACTGTCAGGAAATCAGAGAGTCTGTGAACGCTGGCCGAGGTGATGCTCCAGATGAGGACCGGACTGGAGCCGGAGGAGCCGGAGCTAGTGTGTTCCAGCGGCTGTTCGCTCGGGGTCTGGTGTGTGACGAGCCACAGCAAACATGAAGAACCGGACTCATGTCAGTGTGAACACTGGGTCAGAACACCGAGCCCATCCGCTCGGGACTGAGGGTGGAGACACTGAAGTGCTTCAAGTGTGTGTGTGTGTGTGTGTGTGTGTGTGTGTGTGTGTGCTGTCTGCTCACACTCAACCAGACTCAGTCAAACGCTGGTTCCTATGGAAGCTTGTGTTTCACCATGGAATAAATTAAAAGGTGCATTGAGTTTTTCTCTCACAATTCAGAGTTTGTGACGTGCAGTTGTGAGTTTATAGCTCACGATTCACAATTTATTTCTAATTCTGAGAAAAGTCACAATTCAGAGTTTATATCTTAGGAGTCTGACTCACATTCTGCAAAACAAAAAAAAGATAAATGGACAAGAAAAAAGCACACACACTTTTTTTCCTCTCAAAATTGTTGAAAAATCTGAATTGTGAGTTGTTGTTTTTTCTTTGTAATTTCTGTTGTATATCTTGTAATTCTGACTTTTCACAATTGTGACACTTTCTCAGAATTACAAGAAAAAGTTTGTAATTGGAAATTCTGACTGGAGCTGTCAAAAGTTCCGACTTCAGTACTGAAATGTAAAGAATGTGCCGATGCCAGCGGATACATTCGGGATCTGCTGATAGACGGCTGCTTTCTAACGCTCGGTGAAGAGCGCTGATCAGGGTCATGCATGTTGAGTGTGTGAACACAAGAGCCAATCAGAGACGTTTAAGAATCCGCTCAACAGCTCTGCTGGTATCGTCACATTTTAATTTCAGTACTGAAGTCAAAACTTTTGACAACTGTAATTCTGACTTTTTCAGAATCATGCGATATGATCTCAAAATTGCAAGTTATGAAGTCCAAATTGTGAGAACTCGTTATTACGAGTATTAGAATTCACAAAACGTAGAATTGCGAGAGATAAACTTTTCATCTTAAAATTAAGACTCTTCCTCGCAATCGTAACTTTTTTTCTCAATATTTGGACTTTTCTTTCGCAATTGCGTCTTTGTAACTTGCATTTCTGATAAAAGTCACAATTCCAAGTTTATATCTTAGAATTCTGAGGGGGAAAAATGTCTGAATTCTAAGATATAAACTCCCAATTCTGACTTTCTGTGATTCCCGTTGTATATCTAATTTTTTATATACTTGGATAATAAACTTGGAGTTGTGACACATTCTCAGAATTGCGAGTAATGACCTTTTTTATTCTGTTGGAAATAGAAAATTCCTTCATTTTTTCTATTTTTATTTACTAATCATGTGTTTTTTCATAAAAACAGATGACAATAGAAGTAAAAGTGTATAACAAATGATCGCTGCTGGTGGTTTTCGGTAAAGCTCACAGATGTTGTCAGCGGGTCAATAAAGGAGGTGTGTGGACTGTAAAACTGCATTAAGAATATATCTAAATTACAGCACATGCTCTCGATGCTGAACAGTTAATACATGCGTTCATGAGCTCAAGGCTAGATTATTGTAATGCTCTACTGGGTGGTTGCCCTGCTCGCTTAATAAACAAACTCCAGCTGGTCCAAAACGCAGCAGCTCGAGTTCTTACTAGAACCAGGAAGTGTGATCACATTAGCCCGGTTCTGTCAACGATTATCCCGATTATCCTCCTGTGTGCCGCTCTCCACGTGTGAGGACACTGGTGTAGTGAACTTCTGACACCACACGTCTCCGTTTCACCAGGACAACAACAACTCATCAGTCTTTAAAAATTATTGAATGTATCATATATTTTATAATTATCATTTAAATCTGACTAATTTTCAAATTGTTTGTTATAAATCAACATCTCAGGAAAATGTTATGGTGACTTAATATAATCATGTTCATCAGGCATTGAAGTGAACAGGGAGAGAAATTACATTTCAATATTCCTATAAAATATCAGATGTTATGAAATATTGCCAGCTATAACTCACTTCTTCTCATGACATGTGGCTCGGAGAACACATAAGGTCAATTCACATTTATTTGTATAGTGTTTTTCACAATACATATCGTTTCAAAGCAGCTTCACAGAAAATGCATGTGTCTATATTACAATTTAAAGTGATTTGTCCACGTTATGTATATCAGAAATGTTCAAGGTCATGAGATGCATTATGGGAATGCTTGCAGAGTTTAGGAGCCGAATATGAAAGCGCTCTCCCTCCTTTAGTGGACTTGGATATCCTCGGTTCTACCAGAAGCCCAGAGTTCAGTGATCGTAAAGATCGTGATGGGCTATAATGCGATAGAAGATCCGTTAAACACACCGTATACGGCCTTATAGGTCAGGAGCAATACTGTATAATTGATGCGGAACGCAATTGGGAACCAGTGTAGAGATGCACGGCACTGAGTGTGGACATTTTACACACACACATATTGCAGATAGTTAAATGGTACATCAATTTATTACATATCTTTCATAAAATAGCTGAGAATCATCTTTAAATCTTCTGAAATCTGAACATTGATTGGATAAAAGAAATCCCATAGTTTTTGCCTCTACATGTCATTTTAGTCCCATCATTCATTTTAGATCATCATTTTGGATATCAATAATTACTTTATTACTAGTAAAAAATACAAATTCCTGATATTAAAAAAAGTAAATCCTTTATATCTGTAATTGTTACATTTGTGATTTCTTATATCAGTGATGTAAGACCTAAAATGGTTTTAACATTCATGATATCAGAAATTAGCATTTTTCAAGTAGCAATTCAATTTTTGACTTAAAAATTAAGGTTTTTACTAGTAATATTAGTGTTTCTGATCTGAGAACTTGGAAATTCAACTAAGAAATCAAGAATATGAATGGAATCCCATGGGAACCTTTAACGAGAAAATACAATTACAGATATCAGGAATTCATATCCCGGGAATGAAGTCCAAACGGCTTGCCATATTCTCCCTCTCTATGTCTTGTATGTCCGTACATACATTTATTTTTTTTAGTGTAATGTATACTTTTACAGATGTTCCCCTGCAATAGTATTGCTTAAGTATCAGTGAAAAGATTATAAAATAATTAAACATGACGTATTAACTGGTCAGCCGCTCCCGCCGCAGCCTCGTGATGGGCGTGTCCTGCGCGCCGTGGCTCCGCCCCCTCCTGCGTCACCACAGCGGCTAGCTCGTCGGTTAGCGTGCTAACAGCGCTCAGCGGTGATGAGACAGAGACAGGATGAGACAGCAAACCTGCGAATGAAGCCATTTCACCCATTTCGCCCAGGCCTGAGAGCAGAAAACGCCACGGAGGGGATTTAACCCGCGGTTCAGTCCGTGTTCAGTCAGACCCGGAGCTCGGACGCTGAGGTGATGTCGACTCTGTTTATGTTCATGTATTAGCCGGCATTGAGCCGCAACTGACGCGTGTCACACACACACACACACACACACTCTCTCGTGATGATGTGTTTCTGTCAGGATTTATCCCGCTGATGGGTCTAGTTAGTTGTCAGTTAACTAGCAGGCGCTTTTAATGTGCTAACCGCTAGCGTTAGCCTGCATTGTTTATTATAAGCACTCACTGATGATAAGCGACGCGGGGAGAAGCTGTCAGATCGTGCTAGCTCTTTAAATGGGGACTGTAAGCGGGTTCTTGACCTCACTGCACAGACTGTAGTGTGTTCATCAGGTACAGAAGTCACGTGATCACATCCACATCCGCACTAGCGAGCGCGGATGCATCACCCGGAGTCCACGGGCGAGAGCCGGCGCATGTCCCACCCGTCAGTGTTCTCCGACCGCCGGGGCAGTGCAGCCGCCGCCCCCCCCGAGGAGCACCCAGCGCTGATGACCCACCCGTCCGGCTCGTCCTCTCCCGGCCCGCACCACCACAGCCTGCAGAGCGCCGGGACGCAGGGCAAGAAGAAGAGCGGCTTCCAGATCACGAGCGTGCTCCCGGCGCAGGTGTCGGCCAGCGGGAACAACAGCATCGCCGACGACACGGAGAGCTACGACGACCTGGACGAGTCCCACACGGAGGACCTCTCCTCGTCCGACATCCTGGACGTGTCCGTGTCCCGAGCTACGGACTCCGGAGTCCCCGTGCGGAGCTCGTCGGAGGAGACGCTCAACAGTCTGCACGGAGGCGAGGCTTCCGGGGTCACGTCTCCCAACGAGCCGGTGCTGCACCAGGGCTTCATCAACGGAGTCCATCCCCACAGGGGTCAGGGGCGGCCCGTGGCCTCCACCATCCCTGTTCCGAGTGGATCCGGCCCGGACGCTGCACCCGCTCCTGTGACTCCGGCTCCTCCGGCGAGCGCCTCTCGCTTCAGGGTGGTGAAGCTGGACTCCAGCTCGGAGCCGTTCCGGAAGGGCCGCTGGACGTGTGCGGAGTACTACGAGAAAGACGCTCCGCCTGGAGACGCCGTGCACCGAGCCGTGGAGAGCGTGATCCAGTCGGAGCACGAGAGCGGGAGCAGCAGCTCTTCCGGAAGCACGCTGAGCGGCGGGGGAGACGCCGGCCCACTCGCTCTCCCACAGGACCTGATGGAGAGCTCGCCGGCCCGACCCCACAGCTCCAAACCTCCGGCTCCGGTGTCTCCCCGCGCTGCGCCGCTGCTCCCAGGACTCCCTCCGGCCGGGACTCATCCCGCCTCCCCGCGGTTCCCCCCCTCGTTCGTGACGGCCTCTCAGCTGGAAGACGCGCACCGGCTGCTCCTGCAGCATCACTCACTGCTCTCTCTGACCGCCGGAGGCTTCAGCGCACCGGACGCTGCGGCCACACTCGGACCCGCCGGAGCCTTCACTGTCTCGACCGGAGCGGAGGAGGACAGGTGAGAGCTCACTGACACACACACACACTCACTCACTCACACACACACTCACTCACTCACTCACACACACTCACACACACTCACACACACTCACTCACTCACTCACTCCACTCACTCACTCACACACACACTCTCTCACACACACTCACTCACTCACTCACACTCTCTCACACACACTCACACTCACACACACACTCACTCACTCACTCACTCACTCACACACTCACACTCACACACTCACTCACTCACACTCACTCACTCACACACTCACACTCACTCACTCACACACTCACACTCACTCACACACTCACACTCACTCACTCACACACTCACACTCACTCACACACTCACACTCACTCACTCACACACTCACACTACTCACACACACACACTCTCACTCACACTCACTCACTCACACACACTCACTCACTCACTCACTCGCTCACACTCACTCGCTCACACTCACTCACTCACACACACACTCACACACACTCAATCACTCACTCACTCACTCACTCACTCACTCACTCACTCACTCACTCACTCACTCACTCACTCACTCACACACTCACTCACTCACACACACTCTCACACACACTCACTCACTCACTCACACTCTTTCACACTCACACTCACTCACACACTCACACTCACTCACTCACACACTCACACTCACTCACACACACACACTCACTCACACACTCACACTCACTCACTCACTCACACACTCACACTCACTCACTCACACACTCACACTCACACTCACTCACTCACTCACTCACACACACACACTCACACACTCACACACACACACACTCTATCACTCACACTCACTCACTCGCTCACACTCACTCTCCTCCACTCACTCACACTCACTCCACTCCACACACACCACCACACACACACACACACTCACACACTCACACACACTCACACACTCACACACACTCACACACACTCACTCACTCACTCACTCACACACTCACTCACTCACACACACACTCTCACACACACTCACTCACTCACTCACTCTCTCACTCACACTCACTCACACACACACTCACTCACTCACTCACTCACTCACTCACTCTCACTCACTCACTCACACTCACTCACACACACACTCACACACACACTCACACACTCACACTCACTCACTCACTCACTCACTCACACACTCTCTCACTCACACTCACTCACACACTCTCTCACTCACACACTCACTCACACTCACTCACTCACACACTCACACTCACACACTCACTCACTCATTCACACACACTCTCTCACACACACTCACTCACACTCACTCTCACTCACTCACACACTCACACTCACTCACTCACTCACTCACTCACTAACACACACACACTCACACACACACACACTCTCTCACTCACACTCACTCACTCACTCACTCACACTCACTCACTCACTCACTCACTCACTCGCTCACACTCACTCACACACTCACTCACTCACTCACACACTCACACTCACTCACTCACACACACTCACTCACTCACTCACTCACACACACACACACTCACACACACACACACTCTCTCACTCACTCCTCCTCCTCCTCACTCACTCACTCCTCTCCTACACTCCACTCACACACACACACTCCCACTCACACACACTCCTCACACTCACTCACCTCACTCCTCACCTCACTCCCACACACTACCTCTCTCACACACTCCTCCTCACTCACTCCTCCTCTCACACACTCCTCACACTCACACTCACCTCCTCACACTCCTCACACACACACTCTTGCACCTCCTCACTCCTCCTCACTCACACACCTCTCTTTCACACCTCACTCCTCACTCACACACCTCTCACTCACACACTCACTCCACTCCTCACAAACTCCACTATTTTGCTCATCTTTCCTCACTCCTCTCCTCTCTCACTCCTCTCTCCTCCTCCTCACACCTCACTCTTCTTTGGCCACTCCTGCACTCACTCACTTTCATCACACTCCTCCTCACCTCACTCGCTCACACCTCCTCCCACTCGCTCACACTCCTCACTCCTCACTCACTCCTCACTCCTCACTCACTCCACCTCTCTCACAGCCACTCCTCCTCCTCCACACTGGCCACTCTCACTCACTCACTACACTCCACACACTCCTCACTCACTCACTCCTCCTCCTCCTCACTCACTCACGCACCTCTCTCACACACCACACTCCTCCCCTCCACACACTCTCCACACACACCTCCTCACACTACACTCCTCACTCTCACTCCATACTCTCCTCCTTTCACTCACTCCTTTCACACGCACTCACTCACTCTGCTCCTCACTCCTCCACTTCAATCACCTCTTTCCACTCTCACTCACTCCACACACTTACTCACTCCCCTTTACACATACACACTCCTATCCCTTCATTTGCATGACAGTGTGTAAGCTGATCAGGAGAGACGCGATCAGAGCAAACGCATCATCAGATGATCAGATTAATGTCCCACAATGCAACACAATTCGAGCCGCTGATTACATCATGTGCTCTCGTGTAATCTCGCGTATGGAGGTGTGATCCCGCGCTCGCTGATCATCCCCCGACTGTACGTGTGCATTACACACACAACACGTCACCAGAGTGTGTGTGAGTCTGTCACATATAAACATGCCTCATTCTCCTGCAGACATGTGTGTGTGTGTGGCGTACTGTACGCTGATGAGAGAGGGTGTGTGTGTGTGTGTGTGTGGCGTACTGTACGCTGATGAGACAGGGGTGTGTGTGGTGTGTGTCCACACCGGAGCTCACGATTGGCTGCTGCTTCTAATCTTCTCTGACTGTTTATGTAACAATGGCTGGTCACATGACCACAGTGACATCACGGCTTCTCCACTGGTGTGTGTGTGTGTGAGCGTCGGAGCATCAGTCAGCAGCGCTCACACACACACATACACACACACACACAGGTCTTCAGTGCGGCAGTGTTGGATGTGGGGAGTGTGTGAGGGCGTTCGGCCGGGCCGGTGTGTGTGAGGCGTTTGATTGACAGCTCCGGAGGGCCGGGAGAGGATGACGCTGCGCCTGCTGTTCTGGGAGCTGGAGCGACGCCGCAGGTAAAGGCTCCCGGTCTGTCCGAGGCTGCCTCGGGTGATGGGGTGGACAGCTCGTTTAGATTTGATGCATTGTGGGTATTTGCTGTAGCAGTTTGACTCCTCGTGTCTGATCTCAGATCTGCCTTTACAGGATTATTTCGAATTTATGGTCAGTCATAAAAAAAAAAAAGAATTTATCAAACATTTAGAAAACGAGTCGCATGTGTGTGTGTGAGAGAGTGTGTGTGTGTGAGATAGTGTTTGTGAATGTTGTGTGTGTGAGAGAGTGTGTTTGTGATAGAGTGTGTGTGTGTGTGTGTGTGTGTGTGTGTGAGAGAGTGTGTTTGTGATAGTGTGTGTGTGTGTGTGTGACAGTGTTTGTGAGTGTTGTGTGTGAGCGAGTGTGAGTGTTATGTGTGAGTGTGTGTGTGAGATAGTGTTTGAGAGTGTGTGTGTGTGTGAGAGAGTGTGTTTGTGATAGTGTGTGTGTGTGTGTGTGTGTGAGAGAGTGTTTGTGAGTGTGTGTGTGAGATAGTGTTTGAGAGTGTGTGTGTGAGAGAGTGTGTTTGTGATAGTGTGTGTGTGTGAGAGAGTGTGTTTGTGATAGTGTGTGTGTGTGAGAGAGTGTTTGTGAGTGTGTGTGTGAGAGAGTGTGAGTGAGTGTGTGTGAGTGTGTTGTGTGTGTGAGAGAGTGTGAGTGAGAGTGTTTGTGAGTGTTGTGTGCGTGAGTGTGTGTGTGTGTGTGTGAGAGTGTGTGTGAGTGTGAGAGTGTGTGATAGTGTGTGTGAGTGTTGTGTGTGTGTGAGTGTGAGAATGTTGTGTGTGTGTGTGTGAGAGAGTGTGCTTGTGATAGTGTGTGTGTGTGTGTGTGTGAGAGAGAGTGTTTAGAGTGTGTGTGAGTGTTGTGTGTGTGTGAGAGAAATGTGTGTGTGTGTGTGTGTGTGTGTGTGTGTGTGTGTGTGTGTGTGTGTGTGTGTGTGTGTGTGTGTGTGTGTGTGTGTGTGTGTGTGTGTGTGAGAGAATGTTGTGTGTGTGTGTGTGTGTGTGTGTGTGTGTGTGTGTGTGTGTGTGTGTGTGTGTGTGTGTGTGTCGTCTCTGGACAGTGGATCTCCTGAGGAACTGTCATGTTTCGCTCCGGCTGATGGTGTGTTTTAGGGGGAAAGGCCTGGTTTGTGTCCGGTGGGATGGTCCGTGCTTCTCTCAGTGCTGATGGAGGTGTGCATGTTTTCTAAAACACAGTGAAAGAAACGCTCTGGAATATCATCACTCGGTCATTATGAGGTTATATCTGTCAAAAGCCTGAACTGGGAGATATAAACGCGCAAATGCAAGAAAACGAGTCAAGAATCGTGGGATAATCGTACAGGCGGTGTTGAAGAGTTATATATGTTATAATATTTCATGCTGAACTGCGTCTGGGAATATGCTTTATTATTCGGCTCTTGTTCTGCTGGAGTTATTAAAAGAATGGGCAGTTCTGATGCGGGTGGGGTTGTTTTGATGACGAGGAGGGGGCGGGGCGCTGCATACATTAGTGAAATGACCCGCGCCTCAGCCAATGGCGTGCCGCCGTGCGCTGTTATTATGCTAATGCGGTCTCTCGCTCGGAGCCTTTGTGTCTGAATCCGCGGCGCCGCGCGGCATTAATCCCGCACGGACGCGAGAATGTGACGCGCAGCTCCTTCTGCTCGACGCGCTGGATGGGCGGGATAGCATGAATCCTCCGTGTTTCGCGGTGCCGATGGACGTCGGTGTTTGTCGGCTGAGGAGTTTCTCCATCTCGTTCCTGTCGTCGGTTCTGGGCACCGAGAGCTCGTCACCCGTCAGTCTAGAGAACAGGTACATCACCGGTGATCATGTGATCTGAGGAACGGAAAGCCCTCTCGGTGTCCGGTGTTGTGATTGGATGTGTGAGGCGCGGATGTTCTGCAGTTAATGTGTTTCTTCTGCTCCCCCAGTGCCTCAGGAGCCAGTGTGGTGGCCATCGACAACAAGATCGAGCAAGCCATGGTGAGTGAGCTTCATGCCATCATACTTCTGCTGAGTGTGTGTGTGTGTGTGTGTGTGTGTGTGTGTGTGTGTGTGTGTGTGTGTGTGTGTGTGTGTGTGTGTGAGTACAGTGTGTGAGAGTGTTTCTGGATGAAGAACATTCTGTTCCTCTTCTGACTCCAGATTATATACGGCACAATCCCTGGGAGCTTCTGGAGACCGTACTCTCACTGAAATACACAGGGAGCGTAAGATTCTGAGATTTTCCATAATGTTTCCAGACAGACCTGCTGGAGATGCAGATTGTAAGCGTGTGGATCAGTTCCAGAATAAACCCAGGCTACACACTAAAAAACCAACGCAAATATCAAAAACGCATGAGAATTACTATATATTCATGTTAAAGAGTAATTATATATTTCAGTCCTGAGTAATAATAATATATAAAGGCTCAGTTCTGCCGTAAGTGTGAATCTGTTCATTAATCCCGCAGGACTGCAAACCCGTCACACACACACATGAGGATACTCCTGATGAACTCTGACCCCTCCATAGACAGCACTGTGATGAACACTTTCAAGGGCCAGAGAGGAAGACATGGTTAGGATAGCCCATGTGACTCCAGTGGCTCCGCCTTCATGTGATGAAGAGATGGGAACACACACACACACACACACCAGTGGCTCCGCCTTCATGTGATGAAGAGATGGGAATACACACACACACACACACACCAGTGGCTCCGCCTTCATGTGATGAAGAGATGGGAATACACACACACACACACACACCAGTGGCTCCGCCTTCATGTGATGAAGAGATGGGAATACACACACACACACCAGTGGCTCCGCCTTCATGTGATGAAGAGATGGGAATACACACGCACACACACACTCACCAGTGGCTCTGCCTTCATGTGATGAAGAGATGGGAACACACACACACACACACCAGTGGCTCCGCCTTCATGTGATGAAGAGATGGGAATACACACACACACACACACCAGTGGCTCCGCCTTCATGTGATGAAGAGATGGGAATACACACACACACACACACACACACACCAGTGGCTCCGCCTTCATGTGATGAAGAGATGGGAACACACACACACACACACACCAGTGGCTTGAAGAGATGGGAACACACACACACACACACACCAGTGGCTCCGCCTTCATGTGATGAAGAGATGGGAATACACACACACACTCACCAGTGGCTCTGCCTTCATGTGATGAAGAGATGGGAATACACACACACACACACACCAGTGGCTCCGCCTTCATGTGATGAAGAGATGGGAATACACACACACACACACACACCAGTGGCTCCGCCTTCATGTGATGAAGAGATGGGAATACACACGCACACACACACTCACCAGTGGCTCTGCCTTCATGTGATGAAGAGATGGGAACACACACACACACACACACCAGTGGCTCCCTTCATGTGATGAAGAGATGGGAATACACACACACACACACACCAGTGGCTCCGCCTTCATGTGATGAAGAGATGGGGCACACACACACACACACCAGTGGCTCCGCCTTCATGTGATGAAGAGATGGGAACACACACACACACACCAGTGGCTCCGCCTTCATGTGATGAAGAGATGGGAACACACACACACCAGTGGCTCCGCCTTCATGTGATGAAGAGATGGGAATACACACACACACACACACCAGTGGCTCCGCCTTCATGTGATGAAGAGATGGGAATACACACACACACACACACACCAGTGGCTCCGCCTTCATGTGATGAAGAGATGGGAATACACACGCACACACACACTCACCAGTGGCTCCGCCTTCATGTGATGAAGAGATGGGAACACACACACACACACACACCAGTGGCTCCGCCTTCATGTGATGAAGAGATGGGAATACACACACACACACCAGTGGCTCCGCCTTCATGTGATGAAGAGATGGGAACACACACACACACACACACCAGTGGCTCCGCCTTCATGTGATGAAGAGATGGGAACACACACACACACACACACCAGTGGCTCCGCCTTCATGTGATGAAGAGATGGGAACACACACACACACACACACACCAGTGGCTCCGCCTTCATGTGATGAAGAGATGGGAACACACACACACACACACACCAGTGGCTCCGCCTTCATGTGATGAAGAGATGGGAACACACACACAAACACACACACTCACCAGTGGCTCCGCCTTCATGTGATGAAGAGATGGGAACACAAACACACACACACACCAGTGGCTCCGCCTTACTCTGACGCTGTTGGTCAGTGTCACACGCGTGTGTCATGTGATCAGCATCAGCCAATGGGGAGTCAGCGTTGAAGCGCTGCACTGTATTTACTCCGCGTAAGAGTCATTGCTGTCTATGGAGGGGTCAGAGTTCATCAGGAGCAAAGGTCTGACGGGTTTGCAGTCCTGCGGGATTAATGACCGGATTCACACTAACGGCTGAGCCTTTAGGAACACCGATGGGAGCAGGTAAAATAAAGAGTTACGGAAACTCTTAACTAGGGGTGGGCAATATCGATATTTAAAATATATCGAGATATTTTTTTAAACACGATATGGATTTTGACATATCGTATATATCGATATATTGTTTATATTTAATTCTGGTTCCGCCACTTTGCTTGTTTGCCTTCTCTGTGCTGTGCTCGCACCCGCTCGCTCGCCCCCGCCGCCTTGCTTTTGTTCCCCCTCCCCTCGCGTGTTGTCTCATTGAACATGGCAACGTTCGCAATCAGCCCGGAGGCGACAGAGCTCGTCTATAAAAAAGAACAATTGGCTCCATTATATGGAGATACTTTGGTTTTAAGGCGTCGGACTAACAGCAGACAGATGTCCACTGCCGTGAATGCCGAAAGTTGGTGCCAACCAAAGCTAGCACCACGAACCTTTTCCACCATTTACAGACGAGGCAAGCTCGCATACGAGGAGTGCAACAGACTAAAGGCCGCAACATACTCCGCAAGAACAGAGAAATGTGTTCGTTTTCTCGAGGTGGCAAGAACAAAGTTCGTTCTGGCCAGGACATTACATACTTCACGAGAACAGCAGGTGCCGAACATCTCCGTTTCTCCGTTAAACCCCGCCCACTTTAAATCTCTGACAGTTCTCGGACACCCACAAGAAAAAAGTTCTGCTCAGACGATGTTTCGAGAACGAGCTGCGAGATCTCCCAAACCATGGCTCCGAGACGTCCATTTGTTCTCGCAGCCCTGGGAACTGGAACTTTTTTCTTGGTTCTTGCGGGTATGTTGCGGCCTTAAGGATCCCCCACTAAACCCACTAACTTTTTCTTTAATTTTAGTTAAATTATTATGTAATCAGGGATATTTTTATCTTAAAATATCGCAGAAGCACTTTGTTCCTGCACTGCCTACCTTGAGTTGAGTTTTATTTTTGAATGAAAAGAAGGCAATAGGTATTATTTCTTCCTTTATTTTATTGTTAAATTACTATTTTTGTATACAGATATATATATATATATATATAATTTTTTTTTTTTTTTTTTTTTTTTTTTTTGATGTTGCAAATGCACTTTGTTCCTACATTTGCACTTCAATAAAAAAAGATTGTGGTATTTGGCATATTTGTTTTTGCAGTAGTTTTTGGGGGGTTATTTTTCCTGCTAAGATATCGAGATATATTTTTTGCTCTATATCTCCCAGCCCTACTCTTAACCATGTTTACATCTTTACAGTTTACACTGAAGGTGGGTTTTGTCGTTCGGCACCGCCGTGGCTGGAACATCATAACCTCAGCTACTGATGGAGTTCAATCGGAGAATCTGATTGGCTGTGGATAGTTTTCGAATAGTGTACTCACAGAGGCTCCGCCCACACGCTCTTCTCATTATTATTATTTCTTATGCATATGTTGTGATGTTTTTAATAACCGCCTTTAACGCATGCGATTAATTTAAAGTCCAAACCCTTTAACTGCCCCCTTAATCTTTACTCTAAAATCAAAGCCATCTAACCAAGTTGTATTCCAAATTTGAAGTTGATATCACAAAAATTGAAGTTCTCATGAGATTTTTTTAAGCGCTGTACCAAAAATAGCCACCGGGTGTCACACATTCTATTGATTGTTTAATGCATTTTCCTGTAAATTTCTGCCTAAATATCACTTCCGTCACCAAATATGGAACCTTGAGACTCTGACCTTTCCGACAATGTGTTTTGTTAAGATTAGAAAAGATTTTGATTTTAAAGTAGTTCAAATAATTTTTGTAATATGAAACATGACACCGCCCACTAGGGGAGGGGCCTGCTAGAAGAAATTCGAGTACCGTTTCCATGGTAACGCAATGTCCAATTTCAAAACGGATACATTTCGAGTTCGTAAGCTTTCGAATGATACCTAGTTTATGATTACTAAAGTATAGGATACGAAAAAAAGGCCATAAAAGAGCACCAAGCGTCCCACCTGTGACCGTTAAAGTGTTAAAATAATTTAATAATTCCGTCACGCTGTTAGATGACCTTAGATCAGTCACACTGAGCATCGACAGCACCTGTGACCCGTCACTCCCTGTGATCCGGCCGTGGGAAACTCTGGGAAGGGTTCCGTGATCCAGTCATCGAGCGCTAATGTAAAGAGACTCGCACGCTTCAATCCAGTGTGTGTGTGTGTGTGTGTGTGTGTTACTGTTGAGGCAGTGTGTGTGTGTGTGTTACTGTTGAGTCAGTGTGTGTGTGTGTGTTACTGTTGAGTCAGTGTGTGTGTGTTACTGTTGAGTCAGTGTGTGTGTGTGTGTGTTACTGTTGAGTCAGTGTGTGTGTGTGTGTTTGTTACTGTTGAGTCAGTGTGTGTGTGTGTTACTGTTGAGTCAGTGTGTGTGTGTGTGTGTGTGTGTGTGTTACTGTTGAGTCAGTGTGTGTGTGTGTGTGTGTTACTGTTGAGTCAGTGTGTGTGTGTGTGTTTGTTACTGTTGAGTCAGTGTGTGTGTGTGTTTTTGTTACTGTTGAGTCAGTGTGTGTGTGTGTGTGTTACTGTTGAGTCAGTGTGTGTGTTACTGTTGAGTCAGTGTGTGTGTGTGTGTTACTGTTGAGTCAGTGTGTGTGTGTGTGTGTTACTGTTGAGTCAGTGTGTGTGTGTGTGTGTTACTGTTGAGTCAGTGTGTGTGTGTGTGTGTTACTGTTGAGTCAGTGTGTGTGTGTGTGTGTTACTGTTGAGTCAGTGTGTGTGTGTGTGTGTGTGTGTGCCCTCTCCATCCCTGACCGATCTGCATCCATATCTCAGTACATGCACGTTGTTTCCACACACACTCGGGAAGGATAAGTGTTTAGTAATCGTAGGTTTATGCAGCTGATTCAGGAGTTTGTGGCGCCTCCGTGTGGTCCGGTTCGGTATCGCAGCTCGACTCATGGGAGCTTTAGTGTGCACACATTTACTATATAATAGAATAATATGGACTCCTTATATTAGGTGTCCTTTTGGAGTCTCCAATGATCCCTGATTTACAGTTTCATGATCTGATCGTTTGCTGGAGAATGTGTTTAATCAGATAAATGCTTAATGTCACCATGAGCAGCCCTAATGTGAGCTCTGCCGGTGTTCCTTCAGGATCTGGTGAAGAGTCACCTGATGTACGCGGTGCGGGAGGAGGTGGAGGTGCTGAAGGAGCAGATCAAGGAGCTGATGGAGAAGAACTCGCAGCTGGAGCAGGAGAACACGCTGCTGAAGACCCTGGCCAGTCCCGAGCAGCTGGCACATTTCCAGGCGCAGGTTCAGTCGGGCTCGCCCACCGCAGGCGCCCCCCCGGCCCTGCCCTCCAACCCGGGCCCCGGGGCCTCCGCGTGACTACCTCTGCTGACCCCCCCGACACCAGCCCATACTGTGAACGGACTCCAGCATGAACTTCACCGCACATACTGCTGTCAAACGCCCCCGCCAAGAGCTTCACCCGCCTCAGACAATCAGTGCTGACGGAGCCGCGCGCGCGTTTTTACGATGCTTTTATTTCCGTTGCTGTATTATATAAATGAGCACTTTGTAGTCGACACATGTGAATACGACCAAACAAGGGTGAACTTTGACCTGTGGGAATCCAGGACTGTTTAAAGGCTCGTGTGAACGGACTTCCTCATGAACAATTAAGTTATTTGCCTTACAGTCCATCGCTCCGGTCAGCGGTCGTGACCCTTGACCTCACAGTACATGCATGTTTCCTTCAGACGATGTGACGTCATGCAGTTGCACATTGACTTTAATAAATGACCATGAAATGAAAGCTGATATTATGTTCAGCGTCTGTCGATTTCATATATCATTCCCCTGACTGAACACATCACTCCTGTAAACACAGAATCCCTCTGGAAAAACCTTTAATATGTCAACAAACTCGAACAAGAATTACGAACCTGGCTTTATCAGAGCTAATGAGGGCATGTTTAATTAGATGAAGCATTATTTCAGAGCTTTAAAACAGTTGTGGATGAGAATGATGATTTCACTGTGTGTGTGTGTGTGTGTGTCCTCAGACGGACCATCAGCTCATCTCTTCAAAAGTGTGTAATGATAGTCAAGTTCAGTTTATTGAACCTTTAGACAAGATATATATATATATTAAAGTTAGCCTGTTGAGTATCATCAGGCTCTGCTGGCTCGTATCGTAACATTAATTCTTGTATTTAGCCCTCAGGTATTCCTTACTAATTGTCATTCGCATTGGTGGTCAATGCATGTGATCATACAGCTTGAATATTTTGAGGAGATCTTTTGGTACTAAATACTATTTGTGCAATAATTGTGGTCCATTAATGACCACTTAAAATACTTTTCTTCTCATATTTGTATTATTCATATTACAACCAGTGTAATATTTAAGGTTAAAATCGAGAACTCCTATGCAAAGATGCAAATTAGAGTCATTGTGTGACTGGAAATATAATGCCATAACCCACCAGATGCCTGTGGGGCTCTTTAATAAATATAAATATACATGCATCTAGTTGCTCAAAGTATTGCAGATCATAACTGCTTACTTACTTGTAGGTTTTGCATTTGGAAAAATATTTAGACATGATCAAACACTAGATTTCTTTAAATGAGTAATTTTAAAACATTAATAACTTGTATCCTAATATTCTGAATGATACTTAAATAAGCACACACAGGTGGATATTAATGAATGTCAGGGTTCCTACACAATTTTAATTTCAAAATTCCATACTTTTCATACTCAAATTTCCAGACTTCCCTACAGATTTTTCCGACCATATTTAACTTGTTCTGATAAATTGTTTCAAAATTCAACTGCTAACAAGTGTTACATTCTAAAGATTTAGTATTGGCGTTTTTGCCTTTTATTAGGATAGGAAAGTAGCTTGACAGGAAGTAAGGTGGGAGAGAGAGGGGGGCGGGATTGGGAAAAGTCCATGAGGCAGGACTTGAACTCGGGTCTCCCGAAGCACAACAGCACTTCATGGCGACGCGCTTACCCACAATGCTATCGGCGCCGACAAGTATGTTAAACTCTGAGTCAAAACCTCTATGTAGGCTATCATTTTAAATTTGTACATTTGAAAATTGTAGCTACTGTTGCTTGTACAAGTCAATTTAATACCAAACCCAGTCCACTTCAAAGCACAGCATTTTATTAAAACTGAAATGCTAAATCAGTGCAATGTTATTCATATTTGTAATTTTGTACATTTAACTAACTGTAAACCCCTACAGAAACAGAAGGGACGTTCATGTACAATTAACCAGAAAATTAGAAAATAGAGCTAAAGTCAGTTGACAATGCTTAGGTACAGCATTAAATTAATCTTGGAAATCTTGGACACATGGAGATATTAAAAGGATTAGTTCATGGCATTGGGGTGAGTAAATGATTAGGATCTTTTCATTTTGGGGTATACAGTATTGTTCAAAATAATAGCAGTACAATGTGACTAACCAGAATAATCAAGGTTTTTAGTATATTTTTTTATTGCTACGTGGCAAACAAGTTACCAGTAGGTTCAGTAGATTCTCAGAAAACAATTGAGACCCAGCATTCATGATATGCACGCTCTTAAGGCTGTGCAATTGGGGTATTAGTTGAATTAGTTGAAAGGGGTGTGTTCAAAAAATAGCAGTGTCTACCTTTGACTGTACAAACTCAAAACTATTTTGTACAAACATTTTTTTTTCTTCTGGGATTTAGCAATCCTGTGAATCACTAAACTAATATTTAGTTGTATGACCACAGTTTTTTAAAACTGCTTGACATCTGTGTGGCATGGAGTCAACCAACTTGTGGCACCTCTCAGCTGTTATTCCACTCCATGATTCTTTAACAACATTCCACAATTCATTCACATTTCTTGGTTTTGCTTCAGAAACAGCATTTTGATATCACCCCACAAGTTCTCAATTGGATTAAGGTCTGGAGATTGGGCTGGCCACTCCATAACATTAATTTTGTTGGTTTGGAACCAAGACTTTGCCCGTTTACTAGTGTGTTTTGGGTCATTGTCTTGTTGAAACAACCATTTCAAGGGCATGTCCTCTTCAGCATAGGGCAACATGACCTCTTCAAGTATTTTAACATATGCAAACTGATCCATGATCCCTGGTATGCGATAAATAGGCCCAACACCATAGTAGGAGAAACATGCCCATATCATGATGCTTGCACCTCCATGCTTCACTGTCTTCACTGTGTACTGTGGCTTGAATTCAGAGTTTGGGGCTCGTCTCACAAACTCCCTGTGGCCCTTGGACCCAAAAAGAACAATTTTACTCTCATCAGTCCACAAAATGTTCCTCCATTTCTCTTTAGGCCAGTTGATGTGTTCTTTGGCAAACTGTAACCTCTTCTGCACATGCCTTTTTTAACAGAGGGACTTTGCGGGGGATTCTTGAAAATAGATTAGCTTCACACAGACGTCTTCTAACTGTCACAGTACTTACAGGTAACTCCAGACTGTCTTTGATCATCCTGGAGGTGATCATTGGCTGAGCCTTTGCCATTCTGGTTATTCTTCTATCCATTTTGATGGTTGTCTTCCGTTTTCTTCCACGTCTCTCTGGTTTTGCTCTCCATTTTAAGGCATTGGAGATCATTTTAGCTGAACAGCCTATCATTTTTGCACCTCTTTATAAGTTTTCCCTCTCCAATCAACTTTTTAATCAAAACGCTGTTCTTCTGAACAATGTCTTGAACGACCCATTTTCCTCAGCTTTCAAATGCATGTTCAACAAGTGTTGGCTTCATCCTTAAATAGGGGCCACCTGATTCACACCTGTTTCTTCACAAAATTGATGACCTCAGTGATTGAATGCCACGCTGCTATTTTTTTGAACACACCCCTTTCAACTAATTCAACTAATTGCCCAATTGCACAGCCTTAAGAGCGTGCATATCATGAATGCTGGGTCTCATTTGTTTTCTGAGAATCTACTGAACCTACTGGTAACTTGTTTGCCACATAGCAATAAAAAAATATACTAAAAACCTTGATTATTCTGGTTAGTCACATTGTACTGCTATTATTTTGAACAATACTGTATTTAGAAAACAAAATAGGGACAATAGTCTCATACTCTGATTTATTTTTTCAAGCAACCAACAACGCTGGAGAATCAAAATGGAGAAACAACGGCGTGCTTTTGATTCCAATGCGAAAATGAAATTTTGATAAGCTCCGTTGAAAAGTTAAAGCCTGTTTTATAAATAATAAAGTATAAGGCGTTAGTCGCTTCATGAACTGGCTCTGAGTTGGTTTGACGTTTAGGGACCGTCTCTAAAGTTACACACATTTCTAACGGAATGACTTACAGTATCAAACCCACTGTAAAGTGTTCATCTCGGTGTCAGCTATGATGCTTTTACATGTTCCGTTCAAATGCTATCAATGTTAGAAATGTGTAGGTCTACAAATGTTAATAACGACATTTCTGATGCGGCAGACAAACTGTGTGTGCATGTCACAAAACGACTGCGATTGATCGGTGAACTTTAACGTCTCGTGTGAACGGTCTACTTTGCGGTGTTCCCTACAATAATGCTATATATTTAACACTTCAGTACAAATAAAGTAACAAAAATAGGTATTTTAATGTTGTAATAGTGATTTTATCTAAAAAAATTCATTCAAAAGAAGAGAAAACAATGAGCCAATATGTGTTCCTCTTCCGCCATCTACTGGTTATAGTGGTCATTTATTTTATCATTTTAATGTTGTTAACGTCCGAATGTAGTTTTATGATACTCGAAGCACAACAGGTGAATATAATGATGCTAGCATATACAGAATTTAACCCGAGAAAGGTATTTTAAAAAAACATGGCCACCAACTGAATGAAACTCTTTATATCCAGGTGCTAGACGTTATTCCTTAAATAACTTCATAGAAACGCATTCGACAGAAAGATCTCAGAGAGAGTAAAGGCGGCTGAAATGTGACGATAGCATCTGGATATAGTAGCTTTAGCAGTGCTGCTCACGCTATCTAACTGCAGTTAGAGTCTAATCATCTGTTATATAATAATAAACATTAACTCTAACGTGCTTCATAAAATACATCTATCAATATTCCTGAGAGATCAACTAATGCCATAAAATCTCAAAATATGCAGTAATTTCGTCCGTTTGCCAGCGAGTGTGCTTGAGATACACTGAAATGATTGGGGATCAATCCTGGAACTATCGGTCGCTCCGTGACACGCTTTACTCCCGCATTCCTCAGTTTCTATGGGAGTGTCTCGGAGTGTTTCAGCGGCTCTGGTTCAGTCGACAGGTGAGGGACTAGGGTTGGGAATCGTGAGAAATTTTCCGGTTCCAGTTCTGGTTCCGATTCCGCCTAATGATTCCGGTTCCATTAAAATTATTAAACAAATAGTGGTAAAGGAAAAGGCATAATCATAACTCAAACAATCCTTTTTGTGTTTATTACATGATCTCTGATTCATTTACAGGTTGGCAATGTCAAAAAAGTCCTGTACTGTACATATATTACAGTATTAAAAGCATTCTTGCAAAAATATTATATATATATTAGTTATATTTGTTAGTTAGTTGTATATTAATTTAATAGAAATTCAGTTATTCAGTGAACTTGTAAATAATAAATGGTAATTCAGCATTACAAATGTAATTGTGCCTAAACCATGATGACTTAACGGTGGAAAAGGATGTAAGCCTTTCACTATAATCTGGAAACAGCCCTATGACACTCATCTATTCTCTATCGTCGTTTTCCCTTTACTCGCTAAATCAACGGATTAACCGTCTCCGAAGTTCCATTAAGGGGTGTGGGCGTGGCACATAGTTTAACATCTGAAAAAACGTAAATAATATTTCTATATATATTGATAGTCTATAGTTTATTACTACTGAAATAACATATTTACCCATGTTTGAATTCCTAGTCAACAAGAAAATATCTGACGCAAAACCGTATATATGTAGCGCGAGGGCTTTCGGTGCTGAAGTGCGTTAATTGTAGGGGTGGGAATAGATTAATTTTTTTAATCTAGATTAATCTCACTGTGATTTTGATTTAATCTAGATTAAAATGGCTCATTTGAATTCTGCCGAAGGCATTCAGAATATGTGTGCTACCCAAATAATGACTGGTGCTTTCACACTTGGTTCGATTGCCTGGACCGAACCCGAGTTCGATTGCTCCCTGGACCGTGTTCATATTATATTTTCGGGTTCGAAACCGAGGTGCGTTTGCGTCATCAAAGCAGCAGCTGTTTACCCCGTTACTTGGTAACGACGTCGAGCGAGGAGGTGGCAGAATGAATAGCGTTGTTCACCTAACTTTCATATTTTTGTTTTTGAACCGTTAGTTTTGTTACCAAAGCTTCAGTACGTAATGACACTTGAGTCTGTCTGCCGCGGATGTGCTGCAAATACTCTAAAGAACGCTGAAGATGAGCAGAAATGAGATCTACAGCTCTCTGCTTACAGTACGTCACGCTCATCAGGACTCGAGAACGGGTCGCGGGTGCGCGCCCGAGTTCGGAAGACAGCGCTCACGCTTGATGTGGTAATCTCACAGCATACACGCAGGTTCGAAGACTCGTTCTCACTCCCTACAGCGCAATTCGGCTAGGTAGCTATACATCCGCGCTAAAATATCACTGTGAAAGTCATCATAGCTTGCGTAGTATAGACCCAGCTCCCAACCCAACTTTGAGAATAGATTAACGGCGATATGTTTTTATCGCCCGATAAGAGTCTCACGTTAACGCAGCACGTTAACACCGATAACGGCCACTAGTTCAATCCGCGCTGCAGTAAACACACGCACTGCAGCCTATAATGCCGGTCTCCTAACAGGGGATATGAGGGAGTACAAAGCATCATGTTACGCCCTCCGGCGCGCCGTCAAAGCCGCAAAGCTCCGTTATAAAGACCGAGTGGAATCTCATTTCCAACTCAACGACTCTCGGCGGATGTGGCAGGGACTTAGGACCATCTGTGCTTTTGGAACTAAATCCTCTGCAGAGGTGAGAGCTGATCCGTTGCTTGTGAACGAGTTAAACTCTTTCTACGCTCGCTTTGATTGTAATCGCGGCAGCGCGACTCCGCCCAGTGACGCGTCAGAGAGAGTCCTCAGAGCAGCAACAGTCACGTGATCTCTGTCTCGGAGGACGAGGTTCGGAGGGCACTCAAACGTGTGGATGTCAGGAAAGCTCCTGGGCCAGATGGTATTTCAGGTCGTGTTCTACGGTCCTGTGCTGATCAGCTCGCTGGGCTCTTTACATCCATATTTAATGAGTCCCTTGCTACATCTGTTGTCCCCACCTCCTTCAAAAATCCACCATCATCCCTGTACCTAAGAACAGTAAACCCTCTTGCCTAAATGACTATCGTCCAGTGGCTCTCACATCTATAGTCATGAAGGTCTTTGAGACTCATCAAAAACAACATTTGCTCCTCCATTCCTGACACTTTGGACCCTCTTCAGTTTGCCTATCGTCCCAATAGATCGACTGAAGATGCCATCTCTCACGTCCTTCACTCCTGCCTTACTCACATCGACAGCAAAAGTGGGAACTATGTCAGGCTGCTATTTATTGACTATAGCTCAGCCTTTAACACCATAGTTCCCATTAAGCTAACACACAAACTCCTGGATCTCGGCCTGAATTCTTCTCTCTGCCTCTGGATTGAAGATTTCCTCACTGGCAGACCCCAGGCGGTGAGAGTAGGCCAGTTCACCTCCACCTCCATCACCCTGAGTGTGGGAGCTCCACAGGGCTGTGTGCTGAGTCCCTGCTCTACTCTCTCTACACCCATGACTGTTTGTCCACACACAGCTCCACCTCTATCATCAAGTTTGCTGATGATACTGTGTGTCTGTGTGTGTGTGTGTGTGTGTGTGTGTGTGTGTGTGTGTGTGTGTGCAACTGACATCATGGTGCCAGGACAACTGTCTCTCTGAATGTTAGCAAGACCAAAGAACTGATTGTGGACTTCAGGAAGAGACAGCACGGTCATACTCCCTCTCATGATCAGCGGGACACCGGTAGAGAGAGTGAACAGCTTCAAGTACCTGGGTGTGAACATCTCCGAGGACCTGACCTGGACTGCACACATCCAGGCTCAGGTGAAAAAAGCCAGGCAAAGACTGTACCACCTGCGCCAGCTGAGGAAATTCAGGGTCTCACCAGCTATCCTGAAAACTTTCTATCGAGGGGCGATAGAAAGTGTCCTGACTCAGTGCATCACAGCGTGCGGAACAGCACCAGTCATGACTGCAAAGCCCTGCAAAGAGTTGTGCGCTTATCCGAGCGCATCTCAGGGTCAGCTCTCCCGCCTCTGCAGGACATTTACACCAAACGCTGCAGAGGTAGAGCTGCTAATATCATCAAAGACATTAACCACCCTGCAAAATCCCATTTCACCCCACTGCCATCTGGTAACGCTTTCGGAGCCTGATGGCAAAACTGAAAGACTCAGGAGGAGTTTCTTTCCCAGGCCATCAGACTCCTGAACTCAGTCACGTGACTTCACTTCACCCGCACACACATAAACATCCAGTTTAACATTAACATCCACATACTGTCATTGCACTGCACTTTATGTTCTATTGTTACTGTGTAACAGCCTGTTATAAACCTGTTTGCACATTATACTTCTGTTTGCACATTACATTATACCTATTGTTTGCACATTATACTTTATATATATATTTTTATCTCCTACTTGATTATTTATAACTCTACATATGTTTAGTACTTTTTTTATTCTATTTTTATTCTATTTCTATTTTAATTTCCTCCTTGTGTTTTCTTGTAACTGTTATTTGCACTGTCTTTAGAGCGGACCTGTTTACATTTCACTGCCAGTTGTATATTCTGTATATAACTGTGTATGTGACAAATAAAACTCTTGAATCTTGAATCTCTAGTTAATTGTTTGAACTTCTGGAAGCGGCAGGCAACGTAATTAATATTCATGATGAGTGTGTGTGTGTGTGTGTGTGTGTGTGTGTGTGTGTGTATAATATCACAAATATCTGTTTCCTTCAGTGTTTTTGTTTTTAAGATCAGGACAATGATTGTCAGAAACGTTTTATATTTTTCAAAAATAAGTATCGGTTCTGCATAAGAACCAGTTCTCGGTTCCCAACCCTATGAGGGACACACTCGTCATGATTCAGCCACTCCCATCATCCAATCAGATTCTAGAGCGGATCCGGTCTGATGATGTCAGAGAGCGAAACACTTGTTGATTTGAGGTTTTATTGAACGGTTGAACACTGAACACTCACAGCTCACATGACTTCAATCTTTCCCCTTATGAAAAAACACATTTAGTGCATTTAACTTCGATGTGAGCCAGCTGAGAGCGGCTCCCTCACTCCTGCAGCTGATCCCAGAGCTCCCGCTGAGAGCGGCCCCCTCACTCCTGCAGCTGATCCCGGAGCTCCAGCTGAGAGCGGCCCCCTCACTCCTGCAGCTGATCCCGGAGCTCCCGCTGAGAGCGGCCCCCTCACTCCTGCAGCTGATCCCGGAGCTCCCGCTGAGAGCGGCTCCCTCACTCCTGCAGCTGATCCCGGAGCTCCCGCCGCTGCTGCTCCAGGTGTCTGATGTCAGCGCGCAGCTGCCTGTGTCCCGCCTGCGCCTTCATCAGCTGACAGTGCAGGCGCTTCAGCACGGCTCCACACCTGCGCTGCTGGATCTGAAACACCACGTCAGACGAGCAGCGGACTCATACCTGATGAGCATCACTGACTCTGCTCACCTCGATCTCTCTCCTCAGCTGCCTCTGCGCTCGCTCTTCCTCCTCCAGCGCAGCGCTCCTCTTCCTCACTGTCTGTCTGCATTCATGAAGATTCGCCTGAAGAACAGCTATTTCCTTCTGGAAAGATCAACACAAACAGCGCATGATGTTTCCACACACCTCCTCTTATGCACATTATGGGATATTGCATAATAAACACTGGATGAACACGTGTGTGAGTGTGTGTGTGTGTGTGTGGGCATGTTTTTGTGAAATATCAGGACACAAATGTGTATAATGACATGGGTATGACACAGGTATTACAAAAAGAGGGTGAAATATGAGGACGTTCCCCATGTCCTCACTTTTCAAAATGCTTATAAATCACACAGGATGAGGTTTTTATCACAGAAAGTAAACTGTGCAGTCTCCTGTGATGGGTAGTGTGTGTGTGTGTGTGTGTGTGTGTGTGTGTGTGTGTGTGTGTGTGTGTGTGTGAGAGAGAGAGAGTGTGTGTGTGTGTAAGTGCATGAGTGAGTGTGTTAGTGTGTGTTTGAGTGAGTGAGTGTGTTAGTGTGTGTGTGTGTATGTGTGTGTGTGAGAGTGTGACCTGTGCCTGGCGCACAGCGCTGCCGTCGGGCTTCTCCAGGTCGGTCTCCAGCTCCTCCAGCGCTCCTCTCAGCTCCTGCACCTCCTGCTGTTTCTCCTGCAGCTCCTGATGGACATCCGCTCGGCTCTCCAGCGCTCCCACGGCCGTCCGGTAGTCCTGCGTCTCTCCGCGGTACGAGCTGAACTGCACGAGCTGCGAGCGGCTCTTCTCCTGCTGCTCCTCGATGGCGTTCCTGAGCTTCAGGTTCTCCAGCAGGACGTTCTGGATCTGTGAGTCCAGACGGGCGGTGTCGCTGCGGAGCTGCTCCATCTCACAGCGAGCGGCGCTGAGCAGCCTCTCCTTCAGACTCACCGCAGAACACACACACTCACCGCTACGATCCACCTCCGCCAGCGACGCCTGCAGGAAACACACGCTGTGAAGGAGCCGGACGGGTGTGTGTGTGTGTGTGTGTGTGTGCGCGCACCTGTAGCGCGTGGAGCTGATGCCGCGCGTCTCTCAGCTCCCGCGCGCGCGTCGCCCCCTGCTGCAGAACCTCCTGAAGCGCGTCATTCAGAGGAAAGTCCCGGGTTAATCCGTCATTATCTCCCGCGCAGGCCTGAGGAACTCCGTCTAACGGCTGATTTCTGTCAGTAAAGCCTCAAATGTTTTGACTCAAAGTAGCATCGACGAAAGCGAGTAGCGTCACACAATACAAACACAATTTCGCAGTTTATCAGATGAGAATTTACTGCATTTTCCTCAGGAATATAGATGACAAACTTTACCTGTGATTTTCCATCATTGCGGCGGGAAAGACGAATGACGGAGGCGCGCATGCCCGTCAATATCATTGCCGTTATTCTAGTGTCGTTGAGAATTCAAGGTTTAGTGATTTTGTCATTTTTATTATTTTTTATTTTATATAGTTTTATTAATTAATAGTATTAGTTATGTTAGTGGAAACTGTGCAAACTTAATGGAAATGAGAAACGCTAAAAAAAAAAAAAGTGTTTCAGTTTATATAAATATATTGAGTTAGAGCTTTATTTGAAATAACAAAAGATTTTTTTATTGTTTAAGTTTCAACTAACTATAATAACCTGTGTGTGTGTGTGTGAGTGTAATATCACAAATATCTGTTTCCTTCAGTGTTTTTGTTTTTAAGATCAGGACAATGATTGTCAGAAACGTTTTATATTTTTTTATTAAATATTATTTTCTGCAAAACAAAAAATTAAAAGTGAAATACATACAACAAGTAATGTCGCCATTTATGTTTAATAACCATTAATAGCTGCTATTTTACAACTATAATGTAGCTCTAACCTTCATAAACACTTTTGGCACAGATGGTGGGACACATTAATGATCATATACTGTCAAACCTCATGCATATATATATATATATATATATATATATATATATATATATATAGAGAGAGAGAGAGAGAGAGAGAGAGAGAGAGAGAGATCATTATATTATATATTTGGCCTATGCTCGATTGGTCTGCGCTATTTCAGACGATGGACTGGCCTATATATAACTGGAAATATGATAAATATTGTGAAATCAGTGACTGTGAGTGAGTGTGCGGATGATCCATACACATAACACACTTTTTGTATGTATATTTATTTTTTTAATGGGAGCTTAAAAAAAGTATTTAAAAAGTTATGTGTAAAAAGTCATGTGTAAAAAGTTAGCTACCTTTGTCAGTTACCTTTGCTAATTTTTAGGCTATTCCAGGCAATAAGCTTCCATAATATAACTAACACTACAAGAGCAAATGCAGCTTGTGACAAATGTTCTGATGTCCAACTGCCTTTTTTGGATTCATTTATAACACGTGTTCGTGTGTAGACTACACATCCCATGAGCCAACGCGCGGGTGACGTTTCCTGTCAAACAGCACCACGTGATGTTTTGGGGTTTCACCTCCAGGGGTCGCTGAACGCTCATTTAATTTCTGTTTTATCAGTAACATTTTTAAGACAAGACAGAATATAGTGAATTGGAATTGGAAAACAAATTTAAATTATCCCCCCGGAATCAATGTAAAATTATGAAATTACTCGAGGTGAGCCGGTAATCTCAATCGACTGTGATTAGTCCATCCCGAGCAGCGCTGAGAAAAGTAACAGCTTTCAACGTGTTGACCAATCAGAGACAGCGCCGGCTGCGAGCCACGCCCACTACACGTCTCGGTTCCGTGTTGTTTCTGTGGCCATGTGTGCTACTGACCTTTAGTTTGATAGAGATGACCAGTAAATAGACAATTGTGACAAAATAAACCTTTATTAGCCCTCTGGAGTGATTTATCAACGGTCTACATTAGTATGTTTTGCTGTAATGTTAGCTTTCTGCTATAGATGCTAGAGAAGCCTGAGTGATTGACAGCACTGTATTAATGTACCGGGATCGCGCTGATGTCGGCGGCTCTGATGCGGATCCTGATGCGCGTTTCGCCTCCTCTCCAGACTGTGAGAATCTGCAGATCGAGCAGCCACAAACCTGAGGATTTCCTGATGAGCGACGCGGTTCAGAGACGCATTAAAAGCGTGATCGATGAGCACACGAGCATTTCTGATCGATTAGAGAGCGGTCAGCTGACCGAGTCTGACCGGAGAACGTTAAACCAGAAACTAGTCGAAGCGTCCAAGGTGATCAACGCGTTTGAGAGAACTCAACTCGCGCTCAGAGAGAGGGCAGAGATACACTCTCTCATCCACAGTGAGTGACCCTACCTGTACCTGATCACTGACCCTAACTGTACCCATACTGACCCTAACTGCACCCGATGATTGACCCTAACTGTACCCGATGATTGACCCTAACTGTACCCGATGATTGACCCTAACTGCACCCGATGATTGACCCTAACTGTACCCGATGATTGACCCTAACTGTACCCGATAACTGACCCTAACTGCACCCGATGATTGACCCTAACTGTACCCGATAACTGACCCTAACTGTACCCAATGACTGACCCTAACTGCACCCGATGATTGACCCTAACTGCACCCGATAAGCAGCCTAACTGTACCCAATGACTGACCCTAACTGCACCCGATGATTGACCCTAACTGTACCCAATGACTGACCCTAAATGCACCCGATAACTGACCCTAACTGTACCCAATGACTGACCCTAACTGTACCCGATAACTGACCCTAACTGTACCCAATGACTGACCTAAATGCACCCGATAACTGACCCTAACTGTACCCAATGACTGACCCTAACTGTACCCGATAACTGACCCTAACTGTACCTGATAACTGACCCTAACTGTACCCAATGACTGACCCTAAATGCACCCGATAACTGACCCTAACTGTACCCAATGACCCTAACTGTACCCGATAACTGACCCTAACTGTACCCAATGACTGACCCTAACTGTACCCAATGACTGACCTAACTGTACCCGATAACTGACCCTAACTGTACCCGATAACTGACCCTAACTGTACCCAATGACTGACCCTAACTGCACCCGATGATTGACCTAACTGTACCCGATAACTGACCCTAACTGTACCCAATGACTGACCCTAACTGCACCCGATAACTGACCCTAACTGTACCCAATGACTGACCCTAACTGTACCCGATAACTGCCTAACTGTACCCAATGACTGACCTAACTGCACCCGATAACTGACCCTAACTGTACCCAATGACTGACCTAACTGTACCCGATAACTGACCCTAACTGTACCCAATGACTGACCCTAACTGTACCCGATAACTGACCCTAACTGTAATGACCCAATGACTGACCCTAACTGTACCCGATAACTGACCCTAACTGTACCCAATGGCTGACCCTAACTGTACCCAATGACTGACCCTAACTGTACCCGATAACTGTACCCGATAACTGACCCTAACTGTACCCAATGACTGACCCTAACTGTACCCAATGACTGACCCTAACTATACCCGATAACTGACCCTAACTGTACACGATAACTGACCTAACTGCACCCGATAACTGACCCTAACTGCACCCAATGACTGACCCTAACTGTACCCGATAATTGACCCTAACTGTACCCGATAATTGACCTAACTGTACCCAATGACTGACCCTAACTGTACCCAATGACTGACCCTAACTTTGCAATAACTGACCCTAACTGTACCCGATAACTGACCCTAACTGCACCCGATAACTGACCCTAACTGTACCCAATGACTGACCCTAACTGCACCCGATAAGTGACCCTAACTGTACCCAATGACTGACCCTAACTGTACCCAATGACTGACCCTAACTGTACCCAATAACTGACCCTAACTGTACCCGATAACTGACCCTAACTGTACCCAATGACTGACCTAACTGTACCCGATAACTGACCCTAACTGCACCCGATAACTGACCCTAACTGCACCCGATAACTGACCCTAACTGTACCCAATGACTGACCCTAACTGCACCCGATAACTGACCCTAACTGTACCCAATAACTGACCCTAACTGTACCCAATGACTGACCCTAACTGTACCCAATGACTGACCCTAACTGCACCCGATGATTGACCCTAACTGTACCCGATAATTGACCCTAACTGTAACCAATGACTGACCCTAACTGTACCCAATGACTGACCCTAACTGTACCCAATGACTGACCTAACTGCACCCGATAACTGACCCTAACTGTAACCAATGACTGACCCTAACTGTACCCAATGACTGACCCTAACTGTACCCGATAACTGACCCTAACTGTACCCAATGACTGACCCTAACTGCACCCGATGATTGACCCTAACTGTACCCGATAATTGACCCTAACTGTAACCAATCCCAATGACTGACCCTAACTGTACCCAATGACTGACCCTAACTGTACCCAATGACTGACCCTAACTGTACCCAATGACTGACCCTAACTGCACCCGATAACTGACCCTAACTGTAACCAATGACTGACCCTAACTGTACCCAATGACTGACCCTAACTGTACCCGATAACTGACCCTAACTGTACCCAATGACTGACCCTAACTGTACCCAATGACTGACCCTAACTGTACCCAATGACTGACCCTAACTGTACCCGATAACTGACCCTAACTGTACCCAATGACTGACCTAACTGTGTACCCGATAACTGACCCTAACTGTACCCAATGACTGACCCTAACTGTACCCAATGACTGACCTAACTGTACCCGATAACTGACCCTAACTGTACTCGATAACTGACCCTAACTGTACTCGATAACTGACCCTAACTGTACCCAATGACTGACCCTAACTGTACCCGATAACTGACCCTAACTGTACTCGATAACTGACCCTAACTGTACCCAATGACTGACCCTAACTGTACCCGATAACTGACCCTAACTGTACTCGATAACTGACCCTAACTGTACCCAATGACTGACCCTAACTGTACCCAATGACTGACCCTAACTGTACCCAATGACTGACCCTAACTGTACCCGATAACTGACCCTAACTGTACCCAATGACTGACCCTTCGTGTTTTTCGTGTGTTTCTCGTGTGTTTCTCGTGTGTTCTTCGTGTGTTCTTCGTGTGTTTCTCGTGTGTTTCTCGTGTGTTCTTCGTGTGTTTCTCGTGTGTTTCTCGTGTGTTCTTCGTGTGTTTCTCGTGTGTTTCTCGTGTGTTTCTCGTGTGTTCTTCGTGTGTTTCTCGTGTGTTTCTCGTGTGTTTCTCATGTGTTCTTCGTGTGTTTCTCGTGTGTTTCTCGTGTGTTTCTGGTGTGTTCTTCGTGTGTTTCGTCGTGTGTTCTGTGTGTTTTCGTGTGTTTCTCGTGTGTTCTTCGTGTGTTTCTCGTGTGTTTCTCGTGTGTTTCTGTGTGTGTTCTTCGTGTGTTTCTCGTGTGTTTCTCGTGTGTGTTCTGTGTGTTCTTCGTGTGTTTCGTGTGTTTCTCGTGTGTTTCTCGTGTGTTTCTCGTGTGTTTCTCGTGTGTTCTCGTGTGTTTCTTGTGTGTGTTTCGTGTGTTTCTCGTGTGTTCTTTGTGTGTTTCTCGTGTGTTTCTCTGTGTTTCTCGTGTGTTTCTCGTGTGTTCTTCGTGTGTTTCTCGTGTGTTCTCGTGTGTGTGTTCGTGTGTTTCTCGTGTGTTTCTCGTGTGTTTCGTGTGTTCTTCGTGTGTTTCTCGTGTGTTTCTCGTGTGTTTCTGTGTGTGTTTGTGTGTGTTTCGTGTGTTTCTCATGTGTTTCTCATGTGTTCTTGTGTGCGTTAAGTGTTTCTCATGTGTTTCTCGTGTGTTCTTCGTGTGTTTCTCGTGTGTTTCTCATGTGTTTCTCATGTGTTTCTCGTGTGTTTCTCATGTGTTCTTCGTGTGTTTGTCATGTGTTTCTCGTGTGTTTCTCATGTGTTCTTCGTGTGTTTCTCGTGTGTTCTTCGTGTGTTGCTCATGTGTTTCTCATGTGTTCCTCATGTGTTTCTCATGTGTTCTTCGTGTATTTCTCATGTGTTTCTCGTGTGTTTCTAGTGTTTCTCGTGTGTTTCTCGTGTGTTTCTCGTGTGTTTCTCGTGTGTTTCTCAGTGTTCCTCATGTGTTCCTCATGTGTTTCTCATGTGTTCTTCGTGTGTTTCTCATGTGTTTCGTGTGTTTCTCGTGTGTTCTTCGTGTGTTTCTCGTGTGTTTCTCGTGTGTTTCTCGTGTGTTCTTCGTGTGTTTCTCGTGTGTTTCGTGTTTCTCATGTGTTTCTCATGTGTTCTTCGTGTGTTTCTCGTGTGTTTCTCATGTGTTTCTCATGTGTTTCTCATGTGTTCTTCGTGTGTTTCTCGTGTGTTCTTCGTGTGTTTCTCATGTGTTTCTCATGTGTTCTTCGTGTGTTTCTCGTGTGTTTCTCATGTGTTTCTCATGTGTTCTTCGTGTGTTTCTCGTGTGTTCTTCGTGTGTTTCTCGTGTGTTTCTCGTGTGTTCTTCGTGTGTTTCTCGTGTGTTTCTCGTGTGTTTCTCATGTGTTTCTCATGTGTTCTTCGTGTGTTTCTCGTGTGTTTCTCATCTGTTTCTCATGTGTTTCTCATGTGTTCTTCGTGTGTTTCTCGTGTGTTCTTCGTGTGTTTCTTATGTGTTTCTCATGTGTTCTTCGTGTGTTTCGTGTGTTTCTCATGTGTTTCGTGTGTTCTTCGTGTGTTTCTCGTGTGTTCCTCGTGTGTTCTTCGTGTGTTTCTCGTGTGTTTCTCGTGTGTTTCTCGTGTGTTTCTCGTGTGTTCTTCATGTGTTTCTCGTGTGTTTCTCGTGTGTTTCTCGTGTGTTTCTCGTGTGTTCTTCGTGTGTTTCTCATGTGTTTCTCATGTGTTCTTCGTGTGTTTCTCGTGTGTTTCTCGTGTGTTTCTTGTGTGTTTCTCATGTGTTTCTCGTGTGTTCTTCGTGTGTTTCTCGTGTGTTTCTCATGTGTTTCGTGTGTTTCTCATGTGTTCTTCGTGTGTTTGTCATGTGTTTCTCGTGTGTTTCTCATGTGTTCTTCGTGTGTTTCTCATGTGTTCTCGTGTGTTCTTCGTGTGTTGCTCGTGTGTTTCTCATGTGTTTTCGTGTGTTTCTCGTGTGTTCTTCGTGTGTTTCTCGTGTGTTTCTCGTGTGTTTCTCGTGTGTTTCTCGTGTGTTTCTCGTGTGTTTCTCGTGTGTTTCTCGTGTGTTCCTCATGTGTTCCTCATGTGTTTCTCATGTGTTCTTCGTGTGTTTCTCATGTGTTTCTCGTGTGTTTCTCGTGTGTTCTTCGTGTGTTCCTCATGTGTTCCTCATGTGTTTCTCATGTGTTCTTCGTGTGTTTCTCATGTGTTTCTCGTGTGTTTCTCGTGTGTTCTTCGTGGTGTTTCTCGTGTGTTTCTCATGTGTTTCTCGTGTTTCTCGTGTGTTCTTCGTGTGTTTCTCGTGTGTTTCTCGTGTGTTTCTCATGTGTTCTTCGTGTGTTTGTCATGTGTTTCTCGTGTGTTTCTCATGTGTTCTTCGTGTGTTTCTCATGTGTTTCGTGTGTTCTTCGTGTGTTGCTCGTGTGTTTCTCGTGTGTTTCTCGTGTGTTTCTCGTGTGTTCTTCGTATGTTTCTCGTGTGTTTCGTGTGTTTCTCGTGTGTTTCTCGTGTGTGTTTCGTGTGTTTCTCGTGTGTTTCTCGTGTTCCTCATGTGTTCCTCATGTGTTTCTCATGTGTTCTTCGTGTGTTTCTCATGTGTTTCGTGTGTTTCTCGTGTGTTCTTCGTGTGTTCCTCATGTGTTCCTCATGTGTTCTCATGTGTTCTTCGTGTGTTTCTCATGTGTTTCTCGTGTGTTTCTCGTGTGTTCTTCGTGTGTTTCTCGTGTGTTTCTCATGTGTTTCTCGTGTGTTTCTCGTGTGTTCTTCGTGTGTTTCTCGTGTGTTTCTCGTGTGTTTCTCATGTGTTTCTCATGTGTTCTTCGTGTGTTTCTCATGTGTTTCTCATGTGTTTCTCATGTGTTCTTCGTGTGTTTCTTGTGTGTTCTTCGTGTGTTTCTCATGTGTTTCTCATGTGTTCTTCGTGTGTTTCTCGTGTGTTTCTCATGTGTTTCTCATGTGTTCTTCGTGTGTTCTCGTGTGTTCTTCGTGGTGTTTCTCGTGTGTTCTTCGTGTGTTTCTCGTGTGTTTCTCGTGTGTTTCTCATGTGTTTCTCATGTGTTCTTCGTGTGTTTCTCGTGTGTTTCTCATGTGTTTCTCATGTGTTTCTCATGTGTTCTTCGTGTGTTTCTCGTGTGTTCTTCGTGTGTTTCTCATGTGTTTCTCATGTGTTCTTCGTGTGTTTCTCGTGTGTTTCTCATGTGTTTCTCATGTGTTCTTCGTGTGTTTCTCGTGTGTTTCTCATGTGTTTCTCATGTGTTTCTCATGTGTTCTTCGTGTGTTTCTCGTGTGTTCTTCGTGTGTTTCTCATGTGTTTCTCATGTGTTCTTTGTGTGTTTCTCGTGTGTTTCTCATGTGTTTCTCATGTGTTTCTCATGTGTTCTTCGTGTGTTTCTCGTGTGTTCTTCGTGTGTTTCTCATGT
>CM040921.1:205000-230000 GCA_023029165.1 Gobiocypris rarus | reverse complement strand
GATGTGTGTGTGTGTGTGTGTGTGTGTGTGTGTGTGTGTGTGTGTGTGTGTGTGGAAAACATCAAATGTGTGACAAACAAACCTGTGTGTGTGTGTGTGTGTGTGTGTGTGTGTGTGTGTGTGTGTGTGTGTGTGTGTGTGTGTGTGTGTGTGTGTGTGTGTGTGTGTGTGTGTGTGTGTGTCTCAGGTGGGCTCCCGATCTCAGTCGGAGAGAATACGCACTTATAACTTCAGTCAAGATCGAGTGACGGACCACAGGATTGGTCATGTGACGCGTGACATCAAGGTAACGTAAATTAAAAAAAAACAGGAATTTTTAAAGGATTAGTTCACTTTTAAAAAAACTTTTGCTGATGATTTACTCACCCCCATGTCATCCAAGATGTCCATGTCTTTCTTTCTTCAGTCGAAAAGAAATGAAGGTTTTTGATGAAAACATTACAGGGGTTTTCCAGGGGTCAAAGGTCGAATGACAGTTCAGTGCAGCTTCAGAGGGCTTTAAACCACAGCAGACGATGAGTAAGAGTCTGATCGAGCCAAACCATCAGTTTCTGAGAGAAACCCAGCAGTATTTATGATATTATTTGACCTCTTATTAGACGAGCGTGGACATAGATCTATACGTAGATGCCTCATTAGCGCGTGCACGGATCACCACGCTCGTATTTGACCTCACTTGGCGGAAGTTATGGCGGAGCTCAGAGATGATCACGCTCGTCAAATAAGAGGTAAAATAATATCATAAATACTGCTGGTTTTCTCTCAGAAACTGATGGTTTGGCTCGATCAGACTCTTACTCATCGTCTGGTATGGTTTAAAGCCCTCTGAAGCTGCACTGGAACTGTCATTCGGACCTTGAGCCGTTTGGGCTCCATTGCCTCCATTATAAGGAGAAATGTTTGGATCAAAAACCTTAACTTCTTTTCGACTGCAGAAAGAAAGACATGGACATCTTGGATGACATGGGGGTGAGTAAATCATCAGCAAAAGTTTATTTAAAAGTGAACTAATCCTTTAAATATTTATTTTGCATTCCATATAAAAGTTGAATTAAATGTTCTATTTAAAAGGATCTTTTTCCTGACTATTATTTCATATGCCAGGATTTACAGGGTTCGTTTCCCAAATAAGTCTCGGTTGTGTTGTGTTGTGTTGTGTTGTGTGTCAGGCGTTCCTGCGGGGCGGCGAGGATCTGGAGGATCTGATCAAACTCCTGCAGGAGCGACACGACCTGCTCAAACTGAACATGAGCTGATCCGCAGACGCTCTTCATGTGTTGTGTTCAATCTCCTGTCATTAAATACTACAGGTGTAGAAGCGGCTTCATGTCTCACTCATTCATACAGACCGTGCAGGTCAACATTCACCGTTAGAGCAGATCACTGCAGGTCACGTGACACCCAGCCTTCAGTCTTATGCCTTATAGTGAGCACTTTAGGGCTGGGAGATATTATGGTTTATATTCTGAGTACGTTGTATATACCAGGGTTTCCGCAGGCCTTAAATTGGAGCAGAAAGTCTATGATGGTGATGTGGAAAATGGGTACGGAATTGCAGAATCCATTCATTAAAAATGTAATTTAGTGTATAATGCAGAATGTCAGAAGTGCTAGAATGATTTATTACTTAATCTGCAATAATGTCATGTATATGGTGATTGATAGTGGATAATTAATGTACTGATGGCACAGCGGTCAGTCACTTAAAGGGACAGTTCACCAAATAATGAAGATTCTGCCCTCATGACCCGAAAAACAGAAAACACAGACTTTGGTAAAAATTCATGTGAATTTGAGACAAAATATAACACATTTCATAAAGCCCCAAAAATGATTCTTTTGTTAAACTTTTAATAAATTGATTTCAACTAGACTAAACTTTAAACTAGACCACTAAACTTTAATTGAACCATTACTAAAACAAATATATAAATGGATTCCATAGGGCTGGAAATTAAATTGCATGCACTGAAAAAATAAAATCTAAATATCTCTCAGGATTTCTGTTTTCCAGCACAAATATCTGACCATCCTTAAATCAGGACACATTTAATGACCGTGACATGAAGAGATGAAGAGTTTGTGCAAATATCTGTCTTTGGGTATGAACATTAATTTTTCATTGGAATTAAGATGATTTTTTGAACACATATCTTCAGTCATTGCTATATCTTGATTTAAGTATCTTTTAGATATTTTCTCTGGAAAACGAGTGTGTCAGTAAAAGATATTTCCGTATTAGAGTGTGTTTGGGAGCAGAGCTGGTCTGTTTGTGTATACATTAATGGTAAATTATTGGAGATCTGTTGAAAACTGTGTTCTCAAACTTTGAACCCTCACTGTGTGCTTAGACATTAATGAACACACTGACGAGTTTTCCCTTTTTCTTTAATTACACTCAAGTTTGTAATCTCGAGCGTGTGTGTGGCTGTGAGTTTCTCTTGATGTGGGTGTGGAGAGCGACTATCAACTCAGTATTGAGCCTATCAGACGCCCACAGAGACTCTGAATCCACACTATCATCAGAACACACTCGCTCGGGGTCAGTCGTGCTGAACACACACACTCGCTCGGGGTCAGTCGTGCTGAACACACACACTCGCTCAGGGTCAGTCGTGCTGAACACACACACTCGCTCGGGGTCAGTCGTGCTGAACACACACACTCGCTCAGGGTCAGTCGTGCTGAACACACACACTCGCTCAGGGTCAGTTGTGTTGAACACACACACTCGCTCGGGGTCAGTCGTGCTGAACACACACACTCGCTCAGGGTCAGTCGTGTTGAACACACACACTCGCTCAGGGTCAGTCGTGCTGAACACACACACTCGCTCAGGGTCAGTCGTGCTGAACACACACACTCGCTCAGGGTCAGTCGTGCTGAACACACACACTCGCTCGGGGTCAGTCGTGCTGAACACACACACTCGCTGGGTCAGTCGTGCTGAACACAGTCAGTCGTGCTGAACACACACACACACACTCGGGTTCAGTCAAAGTTAGAATAAAGAAAGTTAAAAATGTTCTGTGTGTATGCCATAGTAAAGAGATGTGTTTTTAGTCTAGATTTAAACTGACAGAGTGTGTCTGCTTCCCGAACAATGCTAGGAAGACTGTTCCAGAGTTTAGGTGCTAAATAGGAAAAGGATCGACCGCCTGCAGTTGATTTAGATATTCTAGGTATTATCAGCAGGTCAGAGTTTAGAGACCGCAGTAGACGTGATGGAGTATAATGTGTTAAGAGCTCACTCAAGTACTGGGGAGATAAACCATTTAGTGCTTTATAAGTAATAAGCAAGATTTTAAAATGTATGCGATGTTTAATAGGGAGCCAGTGCAGTGTTGACAGAACCGGGCTAATGTGTTCATACTTCCTGGTTCTAGTAAGAACTCGAGCTGCTGCGTTTTGGACCAGCTGGAGTTTGTTTATTAAGCGAGCAGGGCAACCACCCAGTAGAGCATTACAATAATCTAGCCTTGAGCTCATGAACGCATGTACTAATTGTTCAGCATTTTGCATTGAGAGCATGTGCCTAATTTAGATATATTTTTAAGATGGTAGAATGCAGTTTTACAGATGCTAGAAACATGGCTTTCAAACGAAAGATTGGTATCAAAGAGCACACCCAGGTTCCTCACTGACGACGAGGGCTTGACAGAGCAGCCATCGAGGGTTAGACAGTATTCTAGGGCACTACTTGTGGAGCTTTTCTGTCCAATAATTAAAAATTCAGTTTTATCTGAATTAAGTTGCAGGAAATTACTATTCATCCAATTTTTTTATATCATCTATACATTCCGTTAATCTTGTGAATTGGTAAGTTTCGTCAGGGTGTGAAGAAATATAGAGCTGAGTATCATCAGCATAACAATGAAAACTAACGCCATGCTTCCTAATGATATCTCCCAGTGGTAGCCATGCTTCCTAATGATATCTCCCAGTGGTAGCATATACAGGGTGAAAAGCAACGGTCCTAACACTGAGCCTTGTACTCCATACTGAACTTGTGATCGGTGTGACATCTCTTCATTTACTGCTACAAACTGATAACGGTCAGATAAGTAAGATTTAAACCATGCCAATGCAGTTCCACTAATGCCAACATCATTTTCGAGTCTATTCAAAAGAATATTGTGATCGATAGTATCGAATGCAGCGCTAAGATCGAGTAACACTAATAGAGAGATACAACCACGATCAGATGATAAGAGTAAATCATTTGTAACTCTAATTAGAGCAGTCTCAGTACTATGATACGGTCTAAATCCTGACTGGAAATCCTCACATATACCATTTCTTTCTAAAAAGGAACATAATTGTGAAGACACAGCCTTTTCTAATATTTTTGATAGAAACGGTAGATTCGAGATTGGTCTGTAATTGACTAATTCTTTAGGATCAAGTTGCGGTTTTTTTAATAAGTGGTTTAATTACAGCCAACTTAAAAGTTTTTGGTACATATCCTAATGTCAAGGATGAATTAATAATATTAAGCAGAGGATCTATGACCTCTGGAAGCATCTCTTTAATAGCCTAGTCGGTATAGGGTCAAGCATACATGTTGTTGATTTTGATGATTTAACAAGTTTAGCCAATTCTTCTCCTCCTATAGCAGTGAATGAGTGTAATTTTTCCTCAGTGAGACTACAATGTTCTGTCTGAAGTGATACTGTAGTAGACGGCTGCATGGTTATAATTTTAATCCTAATGTTATCAATCTTACTAGTAAAGAAGTTCATAAAGTCATTACTGCTGTGTTGTTTACAAACGTCAGAAGTTGAAGCTTTATCCTTTGTTAATTTAGCCACTGTATCGAATAAATACCTAGGGTTGTGTTTGTTTTCTTCTAAAAGAGTTGAGAAATAAGCAGATCTAGCAGTTTTTATGGCCTTTCTGTATGCAATCATGCTCTCTTTCCACAAATTGCGAAAAACCTCCAGTTTTGTTTTCTTCCAGCCGCGCTCCATTTTTTTATGACTCGCTCAGGGTCAGTCGTGCTGAACACACACGCTCTGGGTCAGTCGTGCTGAACACACACACTGGGTCAGTCGTGCTGAACACACACACGCTCTGGGTCAGTCGTGCTGAACACACACACTCGCTCAGGGTCAGTCGTGCTGAACACACACACTCGCTCGGGGTCAGTCGTGCTGAACACACACACTGGCTCAGGGTCAGTCGTGCTGAACACACACACTCGCTCAGGGTCAGTCGTGCTGAACACACACACTGGCTCAGGGTCAGTCGTGCTGAACACACACTCTCGCTCAGGGTCAGTTGTGTTGAACACACACACTCGCTCAGGGTCAGTCGTGCTGAACACACACACTCGCTCAGGGTCAGTCGTGTTGAACACACACACTCGCTCAGGGTCAGTTGTGTTGAACACACACACTCGCTCAGGGTCAGTCGTGCTGAACACACACACTCGCTCAGGGTCAGTCGTGCTGAACACACACACACTCGCTCAGGGTCAGTCGTGCTGAACACACACACACTCGCTCAGGGTCAGTTGTGTTGAACACACACACACTCGCTCAGGGTCAGTCGTGCTGAACACACACTCTCGCTCAGGGTCAGTCGTGCTGAACACACACACACTCGCTCAGGGTCAGTCGTGCTGAACACACACACTCGCTCAGGGTCAGTCGTGCTGAACACACACACACTCGCTCAGGGTCAGTTGTGTTGAACACACACACTCGCTCAGGGTCAGTTGTGTTGAACACACACACACTCGCTCAGGGTCAGTCGTGCTGAACACACACTCTCGCTCAGGGTCAGTCGTGCTGAACACACACACACTCGCTCAGGGTCAGTTGTGTTGAACACACACACACTCGCTCAGGGTCAGTTGTGTTGAACACACACACACTCGCTCAGGGTCAGTCGTGCTGAACACACACACTCGCTCAGGGTCAGTCGTGCTGAACACACACTCTCGCTCAGGGTCAGTTGTGTTGAACACACACACTCGCTCAGGGTCAGTTGTGTTGAACACACACACTCGCTCAGGGTTAGCGGATGGTGTGAAGAACACTCAGATGTTTGAATGTAAAAAGGTTTAATGTCACGAGCAGTGAAAGTCTCGATTCATCTGTAAGACATAAAGTGGTAATTAAACTATGGCTTTGATTCTTCAAGCCAACAATTACAAATATACTAAAACACACACACACACACACAACAGCAGGGACGCTGGTTTCCGCCACGGAGTAACACACTTCTGCACTTCTCATGCAGTATGAGAGATAAACCCACAATTGTGAGAAAAGTTGCAATGCATTATTTTTAAACAAGCTTCCATACACCGGACATATTACACACTCAAACATCTAGAAGCAAAACTGATTCCTGGAAATGTTCACAAAAAAAATAGCCCGTAACAATTTATAAAATCCAAAGCGAAGGAGCTGTAAAGGTCTATAGTCCGGTGGGGAATCTTCACTCGTCCTTGCCTCTCTGCCGGAGGCTCCTGGATTTGCCGTTCTCGGTCTTCCTCTTCTTGAACGTGGCTCCAGCGCTGCCTTCGTCGCCCAGAGACGTGATGGTGCGCTCCTTAAACTTGGGCCGGGGCTCCGGAGGGATGTCCGCGGGGGGCGGAGCGAAGCTTTCCACCTGCGGAAGCTGCAGATCCACCTTCTCACTGCGGACACAACACAAACACATGTGAAAGCACTGACACTTCCTGTCTGTCTGGAGCTAGAGATGCTGGAACACACCTCTGCTGCTTCAGCTGGGTCAGCATCAGAAATGTGATTAAAAAAGAGTCTAAAAGTCAAACGTTTAGAAGCTGTTTAGATGTTGCGATGTGGGCGTGGCACTTAGAAGTGTATGCAGATGAGCGTGAACTTGCAGGGGCGGAGTTTAAATGGGGGTCTTATGCTATTCCCTGCATTCTGCCTTATTCCCACTGTTAGAGCTGATCCTCATGATAAACATGGACAACGTTTCAAAACACGAGTTGGACGAGTGATGGAGTATTTCTGTACCGAATACACTTCACATGAGTTTCGGAACGTTTTTTCTCGAGTATGGCCCTGTATGACATCATAAAGGGTGGAACTCCTTGTATGGGCACTTTTGAAAAAGTTCAGAAAATTCAGAATGGCAGAAACATTTTCGAGTGCAATCGAATCTTGAGTCAAGCAATCAGAATTTTTTGTTTCTAGCCCTTACGGTTCAAAGGTTATTAGCGTAAACGCGAGTGCAAATGTGGACAGTAGGTGGCGCTAGAGCGATTGAGTTACAGACTCCAAAATTGCTATGATTCATGTTCAGACTGTTCTCTCTCTGTGTGCCAGATTTCACAACATTCACCAAACGGTTCTATGGGCTAACAGAGACAGAGCGTAATGTAATTCACCTCTCTCTTTCCACTCACTCACACACACACACACACACACACACACACACACACACACACACACACACACACACACACACACACACACACACACACACACACACACACACACACACACACACACACACACACACACACACACACACACACACACACAGTATATCTGTCTTACTATGGATCTTCCTGCGGCTTGATTTTTTCCCAGGCTCCGTATGGATTGATCTTTCTGGCCCTCCTCACAGGCGTCACGACCTCCTTCACTGCGACAGTAACGCTAGTGTCTTCCTCTTTCTCCTTCTCCTCAGCGATCCCTCCATCATCAGAGGTTTTCTCTCCTCCGTCGTCTGCCGGCGTTTGGATCAGCTCATCTTTCTTTTTCTGTGTGGAGAACAAACACACTGAGTGTGGTACTGTGTGTTTGTGTGGCAGTGAATGAGGAACCAGCGTCTCACCCTGAAGCTGATCTTCGGGCCGCTGGCCTGCTTGGATTGGTCTGGCTCTGGCTCTGGTTCTGGTTCTGGATCTGGTTCTGGTTCTGGATCTGGTGTGTCTTTGAGAGGGTCAGGCGTGTCTTCTGCTGCAGACGGAGGCTCGGGCTGAGCGGGAGAAGAGTTTTCAGCCCTTCCCGTCACTTCACATGTAGATTCAACACCAGGAGGAGAAATGTCTTCTGAACTGAAGCCATCCGGTTTTTCCCAGCTGGATTCTGGTCAGGATGAGAAATCAAATTGTACAGTCTGACATATGAAATAATACTAGACTCTCAGAAGGACTGCAGAAGAGTGTTCCTCCTTCCGAGGTGTTAGAAAGGGAGATGAACGTTAATCAGAAGCTGAATGTGTGTGTTTCTTACGGCCAGTCTCAGTGTTGTAGTAGTACATATATCCATCAGGACTCACAGCCTCCATCCACGCAGCGGCTGACGGATCCTGCACATGTAAACGTGACATTAGATCTGGACCACAAGAACCTCACACACCATCAGACGGATGAGTTTAGTTCACCTGCAGCTGCGCGTGACCCGCGGCTGATGACGAGCTCTCGCCCCGGAACCCGTCCGGTTTATCCCACTGAGACTCTGAGATCAAGGACACACAGTGACACTGAGAACACGGACACGCGTGTGCATGTCAAGCCCATGTGTGATGTCTCACCTCCTGTGATGGTGTTGTAATAATACACCTGGCCGTCACCTGTGGTTCCGCCCACCCAAACATCCGTCCGGCTGCTGCTGCTGGTTTCTGATGGCATGTTTGCGGCACGTTTTTTGGGTTTTTTCGGGGTTTTAACAGGAGCTTGTGACGGAGGCAAAGTCTCGCCTGCACAGAGACACGAGAACCATCAGCTTGATCAGTCACGGGACTGTAAGCATGTTAGCGTTCAATCAGTGTTGGGGTGACACATTACAAGCAACGTGCATTATGTAATCAAATTACTTTTTGATGTAATCAGATTACTTTTTAATTTAACAAGTAACAAAATACAAGTAACGTGCATTATGTAATCAGATTACTTTTTGATGTAATCAGATTACTTTTTAATTTAACAAGTAACAAAATACAAGTAACGTGCATTATGTAATCAGATTACTTTTTGATGTAATCAGATTACTTTTAATTTAACAAGTAACAAAATACAAGTAACGTGCATTATGTAATCAGATTACTTTTTGATGTAATCAGATTACTTTTTGATGTAATCAGATTACTTTTTAATTTAACAAGAAAAGTAACAAATTACAAGTAACGTGCATTATGTAATCATATTACTTTTAGAAGTAATCAGATTACTTTTTAATTTAACAAGAAAAGTAACAAATTACAAGTAACATGCATTATGTAATCATATTACTTTTAGATGTAATCAGATTACTTTTAGATTTAACGATAAAAAGTAACAAATTACAAGTAACGTGCATTATGTAACCAGATGACTTTAGATTTAACAAGAAAAGTAACAAATTACAAGTAACGTGCATTATGTAATCAGATTACTTTTAGATTTAACGAGAAAAGTAACAAATTACAAGTAGCCTGCATTACGTAATCAGATTACTTTTAGATTTAACGAGAAAAGTAACAAATTACAAGTAACGTGCATTACGTAATCAGATTACTTTTTGATTTAACGAGAAAAGTAACAAATTACAAGTAACGTGCATTATGTAATCAGATTACTTTTAGATTTAACGAGAAAAGTAACAAATTACAAGTAGCCTGCATTACGTAATCAGATTACTTTTAGATTTAACGAGAAAAGTAACAAATTACAAGTAACGTGCATTACGTAATCAGATTACTTTTAGATTTAACGAGAAAAGTAACAAATTACAAGTACCGTGCATTACGTAATCAGATTACTTTTAGATTTAACGAGAAAAGTAACAAATTACAAGTACCGTGCATTACGTAATCAGATTACATTTTGATTTAACGGGAAAAGTAACAAATTACAAGTAACGTGCATTACGTAATCAGATGACTTTTTGATTTAACGAGAAAAGTAACAAATTACAAGTAACGTGCATTACGTAATCAGATGACTTTTTGATTTAACGATGAAAAGTAACAAATTACAAGTAACGTGCATTATGTAACCAGATGACTTTTAGATTTAACGAGAAAAGTAACTAATTACAATTAAAATGCATTATGTAACCAGATGACTTAGATTTAACGAGAAAAGTAACAAATTACAATTAACAAATTACAAGTAACGTGCATTACGTAATCAGATTACTTTTAGATTTAACGAGAAAAGTACTAAATTACAAGTAACGTGCATTACGTAATCAGATTACTTTTTGATTTAACAAGTTAAATTACTTTTTAAAAGTAATGCACCTTTTAGTTGTTTTTTTAACACTGAATTAAGTCTCTCTCTTCATAACTCAGGAAATATTCTATGTGCTCAGAATATAATAATATTCTAAATGTGTTTTTTAAAGAAAATAATATAATCTTGACAAAAACAAACTTCTCAGTAAAAATCCACCCACAAGGACTAGAAGAGAGCGAGTCTCTGCCAGGTGAGAAAAAGTCATGCAAAAGTAACATATTATGTTACATAAAAAGTAATGCAATGTTACTTTTTAGAGATTAACGCAATATTGTAACACATTACTTCTAAAAGTAACTGAGACCTGATGACTGAGCCGTGAGTCTCTTCAGATCCTCCTCATACGCCTTCAGAGCCGCTTCCTCCATCGCTGCGAACTCCTTCGACATCTTCTTCTCCTGCTTGGCCTTCGCAATGCTTTTCTTCTTAATCTGTCATGAACATTGACAGGGTCACATGAGCGCTGCTGGCCAATCAGAGAGCGCCTCACACACTCTTATCATCACACACATGCGGCTCTGACAGCAGCAGCCAACATTCTGTTTACCAGCTCATCTCTCCAGCGCTTTATACAGTACAGATCCACAGATCGCTTCACAGTGAGACACAGGAGAGTAACAGCATCAGTCATGCCAACGTCATCAGATATGAGACACATTCAGACAATAGAGTCATAACTCAGATCACTGTTCTCATCCAGTAAAGTCTCATCCCTGTCTCATTCTCTGTAGATGACCACTGCAACTGACTGTGCACGTGTGTCCCATAATGCAAAGCACCGGACCTTCTATTTCCAGCGTGAACGACTGAGCAGGAACCGATCAGTCCATTTGAACATCTCTCAGAAATACCAAGAAAATTTATTTTTGCACATTACTGAGTACACTACACACACCGAGTACACTAAGTACACTACACACTGAGTACACTACACACTGAGTACACTAAGTACACTACACACTGAGTACACTACACACTGAGTACACTACACACTGAGTACACTAAGTACACTACACACTGAGTACACTACACACTGAGTACACTACACACTGAGTAGACTACACACTAAGTACACTACACACTGAGTACACTGAGTACACTACACACTGAGTACACTAAGTACACTACACACTGAGTACCCTACACACTGAGTACACTACACACTGAGTACACTACACACTGAGTAGACTACACACTAAGTACACTACACACTGAGTACCCTACACACTGAGTACACTACACACTGAGTACACTACACACTGAGTACACTACACACTGAGTACACTAAGCACACTACACACTGAGTACACTACACACTGAGTACACTACACACTGAGTACACTAAGTACACTACACACTGAGTACCCTACACACTGAGTACACTACACACTGAGTACACTACACACTGAGTAGACTACACACTAAGTACACTACACACTGAGTACCCTACACACTGAGTACACTACACACTGAGTACACTACACACTGAGTAGACTACACACTGAGTACACTACACACTGAGTACACTAAGTACACTACACACTGAGTACCCTACACACTGAGTACACTACACACACCGAGTACACTAAGTACACTACACACTGAGTACACTACACACTGAGTACACTACACACTGAGTACACTAAGTACACTACACACTGAGTACCCTACACACTGAGTACACTACACACTGAGTACACTACACACTGAGTAGACTACACACTAAGTACACTACACACTGAGTACACTAAGTACACTACACACTGAGTACCCTACACACTGAGTACACTACACACTGAGTACACTACACACTGAGTACACTACACACTGAGTACACTACACACTGAGTAGACTACACACTAAGTACACTACACACTGAGTAAACTAAGTACACTACACACTGAGTACCCTACACACTGAGTACACTACACTGAGTACACACTACACACTGAGTACACACTACACACTGAGTACCCTACACACTGAGTACACACTACACACTGAGTACACACTATACACTGAGTACACTAAGTACACTACACACTGAGTACACTAAGTACACTACACACTGAGTACACTACACACTGAGCGCACACTACACACTGAGCGCACACTACACACTGAGCGCACTACACACTGAGTAGACTACACACTGAGTACACTAAGTACACTACACACTGAGTACACTACAAACAGTACACTACACACTATATACACTACACAATGAGTACACTAAGTACACTGCACACTGAGTACACTACACACTGAGTGCACACTACACACTGAGTACACTACACACTGAGTGCACACTACACACTGAGTACTCTGAGTACACTGCACACTGAGTACACTATAAACAGTACACTACACACTATGTACACTACACACTGAGTACACTACACACTATGTACACTACACACTGAGTGCACACTACACACTATGTACACTACACACTGAGTGCACACTACACACTGAGTACTCTGAGTACACTGCACACTGAGTACACTATAAACAGTACACTACACACTATGTACACTACACAATGAGTACACTAAGTACACTACACACTGAGTGCACACTACACACCGAGTACTCTGAGTACTCTGAGTACACTACACACTGAGTACACTACACACTGAGTGCACACTACACACTGAGTACACTACACACTGAGTGCACACTACACACTGAGTACTCTGAGTACACTACACACTGAGTACACTACAAACAGTACACTACACACTATGTACACTACACACTGAGAACACTACACACTGAGTACACTACACACTGAGTGCACACTACACTGAGTACACTACACACTGAGTAGACTACACACTAAGTACACTACACACTGAGTACACTGAGTACCCTACACACTGAGTACCCTACACACTGAGTACCCTACACACTGAGTACACTACACACTGAGTACACTACACACTGAGTAGACTACACACTAAGTACACTACACACTGAGTACACTAAGTACACTACACACTGAGTACCCTACACACTGAGTACACTACACACTGAGTACACACTACACACTGAGTACACACTACACACTGAGTACCCTACACACTGAGTACACACTACACACTGAGTACACACTACACACTGAGTACACACTATACACTGAGTACACTAAGTACACTACACACTGAGTACACTAAGTACACTACACACTGAGTACACTACACACTGAGCGCACACTACACACTGAGCGCACACTACACACTGAGTACACTACACACTGAGTAGACTACACACTGAGTACACTAAGTACACTACACACTGAGTACACTACAAACAGTACACTACACACTATATACACTACACAATGAGTACACTAAGTACACTGCACACTGAGTACACTACACACTGAGTGCACACTACACACTGAGTACACTACACACTGAGTGCACACTACACACTGAGTACTCTGAGTACACTGCACACTGAGTACACTATAAACAGTACACTACACACTATGTACACTACACACTGAGTACACACACACTACTACACACACACACACTACACACTGAGTGCACACTACACACTATGTACACTACACACTGAGTGCACACTACACACTGAGTACTCTGAGTACACTGCACACTGAGTACACTATAAACAGTACACTACACACTATGTACACTACACAATGAGTACACTAAGTACACTACACACTGAGTGCACACTACACACCGAGTACTCTGAGTACACTGCACACTGAGTACACTACACTGAGTGCACACTACACACTGAGTGCACACTACACACTGAGTGCACACTACACACTGAGTACTCTGAGTACACTGCACACTGAGTACACTACAAACAGTACACTACACACTATGTACACTACACACTGAGTACACTACACACTGAGTACACTACACACTGAGTGCACACTACACTGAGTACACTACAGACTGAGTACACTACACACTGAGTGGACACTACACACTGAGTACTCTGAGTACACTACACACTAAGTACACTACACACTGAGTACTCTGAGTACACTACACACTGAGTACTCTGAGTACACTACACACTGAGTACTCTGAGTACACTACACACTGAGTACTCTGAGTACACTACAAACTGAGAACACTACACACTGAGTACACACTACACACTGAGTACACTACACACTGAGCGCACGCTACAGTACAATACACACTGAGTACTCTGAGTACACTACACTGAGTACACTACACACTGAGTGCACACTACACACTGAGTACACTATACACTGAGTACACTACACACTGAGTAGACTACACAATGAGTGCACACTACACACTGAGTACTCGGAGTACATACACACTGAGTGCACACTACACACTGAGAACACTACACACTGAGTACACTACACACTGAGTGCATACTGAGTACAGCACGCATCTGACATACAGCAGCATCAGAAAGGATAGCAGTCAGTGTCCGGTAGAATGCAGTGCTCTGGTGATGTTTTACCTCTGCGATTTTTGCCGCGACATTCTCTTTGTGGTTCTTCCCTCTCTCGTGAAACTCGACGCTCTGCGTGAGAAACACACGGACACACATTCAGCTGGAGTGTCGAGAGAAGCGGAGCTGTGAGTGTGTGAGGATTCACTCACCGGCTTGTTATCTGCGATCCAGCACTTGCAGTACTGACAGAACTTCTTCGGCTGGGACTTCCAGTAATCAGCCCTTCATTACAAACACAAACAAACACAGATACTTCACTACATTTACAGCTCGAGCTCGTCAAGTGTATGATTAAAACACACGCGATTACTTACATTATGAAGGATGAAAACCTCAGATTCCTTCCTTTAAATGTACATAAATGTTTTACCCAATCTACATGCTCACTGATGAGTGCTCACTGCTGTCACTTCAAAATGACGTCACTGATTGCGCGACAAACCTTGATGAAGGATCGGAGATGCCCAATTAAAACAAGACAACTATCACAAATATGATACTGAATGTTTTCTCCATATTTATAAACTACATAAGACCCATAAACGGATGTGTCCTTACACACACAGCGCTCGTGAGTGTCTGTGTGAGGATAAATAGGCCTCAGGCGCGCTCAGTGTCAGCGCCTCCCATATGGTCTAGCGGTTAGGATTCCTGGTTTTCACCCAGGCGGCCCGGGTTCGACTCCCGGTATGGGAAGACCAGCTTTTTCACACTCAACAACATGATTCAGGATTTCATTTAAGTTATTCGGGTTCATAATTAATCATCTTTTAACTACATAAATGATGTCAAAACTCATAAAAGCTGTTTGAGCACTGAATAATTTCACAAATAAATGCATATTGAGCCCAGAATGACTTTCTATGATGTGCAAAGTCATTTTTTTACTTTGTTATAATTTCGTCTTATTTTTGGTACATTTCGAGTTTAAAGTCATACTTTCAATATAGTATGTCATATTTTTACATTTTTATCTAATACTTATGACGTACAGAGTCATATTTAATTTTTTACTTTGTCATAATTTTAACTTCATAAGTCATAATTCCAATTTTTGTCATAATTTAAGACTTTCTCATAACTATGACAATTCTGAATTTTCAAATTTTTTTTGTGGCAATTTCGACTTTTTAAATCATTATGTCGATTTGTTTTGATCATAATTTCCACTTTTGTCATTATGCCTTTTGATTTTCAAATTTCAAAATTTCAAATTTTGTCATAATTTTAATTTAGTGTTATCATTTTACATTTTCATCTCATAATTATGACAATTCATAAAAGTCAATTGTGACTTTTTAAGTTCTTTTTTTGTCCTAATTTCAATTTTTGTCATAATTATGACTTTTAATTGATAATTTCAGACTTTTTATGTCATAATTTGTGGGTCATAATTTCACATTTTCATCACATAATTGAAATACAAAGTCATAATTTTTACTTTCATAATTTTAACTTTTTGTCATATCTCACTTTTAATTAATAGTTTATACTCTTGTCAATTTAGACTTTTTAATGTTTTATCTAAATTATAATTTACAAAAATGTTTTTTTTTCTTGTATCAGAAATGCACTCTCATATTTCACTCAGATATGGAGAAGCATGAGGTGATCTTTAGCGACTCAATGTTTGAATCAGTAGAAGAGACAGTGAATGACCTCAGTCTCAGCAGCGGTCAGTAAAGATGACCTCACAGCAGCGGTCAGTAAAGATGACCTCACAGCAGCGGTCAGTAAAGATGACCTCACAGCAGCGGTCAGTAAAGATGACCTCACAGCAGCGGTCAGTAAAGATGACCTCAGTCTCAGCAGCGGTCAGTATAGATGACCTCAGTCACAGCAGCGGTCAGTATAGATGACCTCAGTCACAGCAGTGGTCAGTATAGATGACCTCACAGCAGCGGTCAGTAAAGATGACCTCACAGCAGCGGTCAGTATAGATGACCTCAGTCACAGCAGCGGTCAGTAAAGATGACCTCAGTCACAGCAGTGGTCAGTATAGATGACCTCAGTCACAGCAGTGGTCAGTATAGATGACCTCACAGCAGCGGTCAGTATAGATGACCTCAGTCTCAGCAGTGGTCAGTAAAGATGACCTCAGTCTCAGCAGTGGTCAGTATAGATGACCTCACAGCAGCGGTCAGTAAAGATGACCTCACAGCAGCGGTCAGTATAGATGACCTCAGTCACAGCAGCGGTCAGTAAAGATGACCTCAGTCACAGCAGTGGTCAGTATAGATGACCTCAGTCACAGCAGTGGTCAGTATAGATGACCTCTCAGCAGCGGTCAGTATAGATGACCTCAGTCTCAGCAGTGGTCAGTAAAGATGACCTCAGTCTCAGCAGCGGTCAGTAAAGATGACCTCAGTCACAGCAGTGGTCAGTATAGATGACCTCAGTCACAGCAGTGGTCAGTATAGATGACCTCACAGCAGCGGTCAGTAAAGATGACCTCACAGCAGCGGTCAGTATAGATGACCTCAGTCACAGCAGCGGTCAGTAAAGATGACCTCAGTCACAGCAGTGGTCAGTATAGATGACCTCACAGCAGCGGTCAGTAAAGATGACCTCACAGCAGCGGTCAGTAAAGATGACCTCAGTCTCAGCAGCGGTCAGTATAGATGACCTCAGTCACAGCAGCGGTCAGTAAAGATGACCTCAGTCACAGCAGTGGTCAGTATAGATGACCTCAGTCACAGCAGTGGTCAGTATAGATGACCTCACAGCAGCGGTCAGTAAAGATGACCTCACAGCAGCGGTCAGTATAGATGACCTCAGTCACAGCAGCGGTCAGTAAAGATGACCTCAGTCACAGCAGTGGTCAGTATAGATGACCTCACAGCAGCGGTCAGTAAAGATGACCTCAGTCTCAGCAGCGGTCAGTAAAGATGACCTCAGTCTCAGCAGCGGTCAGTAAAGATGACCTCAGTCACAGCAGTGGTCAGTATAGATGACCTCACAGCAGCGGTCAGTAAAGATGACCTCAGTCTCAGCAGCGGTCAGTAAGATGACCTCAGTCACAGCAGTGGTCAGTATAGATGACCTCACAGCAGTGGTCAGTAAAGATGACCTCACAGCAGCGGTCAGTAAAGATGACCTCAGTCTCAGCAGCGGTCAGTAAAGATGACCTCAGTCTCAGCAGCGGTCAGTAAAGATGACCTCAGTCACAGCAGTGGTCAGTATAGATGACCTCACAGCAGTGGTCAGTATAGATGACCTCACAGCAGTGGTCAGTAAAGATGACCTCACAGCAGCGGTCAGTAAAGATGACCTCAGTCTCAGCAGCGGTCAGTAAAGATGATTCCTACAACACATCAGTACAAAACAAACAGACGTTTATTTGGATTTTAAACACACACACACACACCTATTAAAAGATCAGTCATAATGAAATATTTCAGAAAACTGGTGCATTTACAGAAACAGTGTGCAAACATGAGAACACTCATTTAAATATATTATACACAATAAAATCATAAAACAAGAGAAGGAAATAAATACAGTGCTACATCTGAGGCCAGAGAAATTCATCCTGATTCCAGAGCAGAATGAAGAAACTATAAAAAATAAACATTACAGTGAAAGTGCAACATCAAATCAATACAAGAACTATTAATACCAAAACAATAGTTTAAGTCAAATATGTTTTCAAAGGGTGCAATAATTGTTCCACACAGATCATTGATTAGAGTGCATGTCGTCTGTTTTCAAGTTAAAAAGGAATATTAATCATATAAACATATTGACAATAAAGTGTTCGATCCTGTAAAGAGTTAAAAACGTGTTGAAATCACAAAAATTGTATTTGAATATACAAATTATTCCAACAATAGCACAAACCAGCGTGAGCCACCGGAGCCGCGGGTGATGCTGTGCGGTACACGCTGGTGTGTGTGTGCACAGAGATCCTGCTGATGAAGCGAGCCGCCCTGACCAGCAGGAACTGACCGGAGCTTCACTGCTGACCCTCAGTAACAGCCGTCCCGCCAGCTCCCGTCCCGCAGCGCGCTCAGCATCGCCAGACTCTTCGGAGGCGTCAGCAAACTGAGACCAGAGACACAAATCATGAGCCAGAACAGCATCTGTAGACATTTACTCACTAACAGTGACTTATACGAGTAACACTTTACAACAAGGTTCAAGTAGGACCTCTCTTTGCCCCGCCCTCAAATAATACCAGCCTCTGGTCCTGATTGGCTGAGCAGTGTCTCTTTGCCCCGCCCTCAAACACTGAAGTTTATTTGCATAATACCAGCCTCTGGTCCTGATTGGCTGAGCAGTGTCTCTTAGCCCCGCCCTCACTCACTGTACTTAATTTGCATAATACCAGCCTCTGGTCCTGATTGCCTGAGCAGTGTCTCTTTGCCCCGCCCTCAAACACTGAAGTTTATTTGCATAATACCAGCCTCTGGTCCTGATTGGCTGAGCAGTGTCTCTTAGCCCCGCCCTCACTCACTGTACTTAATTTGCATAATACCAGCCTCTGGTCCTGATTGGCTGAACAGTGTCTCTTAGCCCCGCCCTCACTCACTGTACTTAATTTGCATAATACCAGCCTCTGGTCCTGATTGGCTGAACAGCATCTCTTAGCCCCGCCCTCTATCACTGTATTTCATTTGCATAATACCAGCCTCTGGTCCTGATTGGCTGAACAGCATCTCTTAGCCCCGCCCTCACACACTGTAGTTAATTTGCAAAGAGACTGGAAGAGTTTGGTTGGTGTTGTTCATCTTTATATTTCTGCTGAGATTGAGACGGTCAAACCAACCCCATCGGTACTGTTCGTTACTCATAAACTCCTCCTCTATCCCGTCAGAAGCGTCCTGTCTCACTCTACATGCTGTCTCTCCTTCTGGAGTCTCTCCATCATCGTCCGACTCCGGTTTGATCATAAAAGGCTGAACAGTTTCTGATATCTTCTGTGTGTGTGTGTGTGTGGTAATCAGAGCTGCTAACATGAGCTCTTGAAGCTCCGCCCTCTTCCTGAAAGGGGGCGGGGTGCAGCAGCTCATTTGCATTTAAAGGGAAACACACAAATGCTCACCCTAAAAAAGGGGCATTATAGGACCTCTTTGTATCTGTTAATAATATTTAATAGACATGAGCTGACAACAATGAACAGTTGTGATTTTATTAACGAACATTAACAAAGATTAATAAATGAATGGATGCATTAACTAATGTTAATTATTGTAAAGTGTTCCCATCATGGCTAGTACAGTGAGGGAAAGTAAATGGTGACTGGAGACATTAATGCAGTTTTCTAACGGCTGGTTTTAGGTCAGCGGATCTTAATTCTTCAGGATCTCGACTTGAATTTTTCATAACTTACTAATTTTAGTTTTTAATCCAGATCAGTTTGGAGTTTTAAGCAGCTTAGAGGATTTGAAGAAGCTGCTGAAGATCATCTGTGGTCGTGAGGAGTTTACCTGCGCACCGGAGCTGAGAGTTTGCTGCGCGGGCCGGGCGCTGTGAAGGATGCGGGCCGCGGGAGGCCACTGCGGGCCGGGATCTGAGAGGCGGACGCTTTCCCGGCCGGAGGGATCCCGCTGCTGGACAGACACTGCACACTGGCCGACTGACCCTTGATGGTGGGACTGACGTAAGCTGTGGCTTTGAGCGGCGGACGGGTCGAGAAGTTCCCCACGCTCTGAACGCGAGCCTGCAGCTGCCCCGGAGCCGGAACTGCACAAAACACACGTGATCAGACTCACACACATCACGCAGAAGCTGTGAAGTGTGTGAGACGTACTGCAGGTCTGAAGACGCGCCAGCGCGCCGGACGAGTCGAAGCTCTGGCTGCTCCGCAGGGATGGGGACACAGGCGCTGGACTGGACAACAGCGGAGCGCTCAGGAGGTTCGGCATACTCCTCCTCAGCTTATCTGAAGAAACATCACTTCCTGTTAGCTCAGCCAATCACACACACACACATGAAATAAACATGTTCTACATCAGATTAAAGCCCAGTTACATCTGATGTGCTTTAAGAGGATTGAGACGCAGCAGAAAGTGTGTGTTTGTATTAAGATGCTTAAAGACATTCAGCAGCTGAACATCAGAGAGAGTTTTACCCATCAGCCCATCCGGACAGCCGACAGGGAACGGCCAGGCTCTCAAATGTCTTCCATTAACGTTTATGGAGCGTTTTTCCTGAAACATTTTAGTTGTGAAGAAAATGTTGCTACTTGTTTTAGAACGCTCAGAGAACATTCAAAAGTAATATTCCCATAATGTTTGAAGAATGAAATACTGGAATGTTCCCTTAACGTTCACATAACCTAAATCATAAAAAATTGAACATTCATAATAAAATAATGTTTTCATAACAATGGCAAAACTTTTTAAGAACATGTTTTTGTCATGTTTAGTGTCATACTCAGATCGCTTGTTAAAAAGTAATATTTGTGTTATTTTGTTCCCATTATCAGAATGTTTACAACAAACTCATTGCAATTATTTATATCTACACATACACTATATTGCCAAAAGTATTGTGCTGATGTTCGATCCCTTCATGGCCACAGGTGTATAAATCAAGCTCTAGGCATGCAGACGCTTCTACACACATTTGTGAGAGAATGGCTCGCTCTCAGGAGCTCAGTGAACTCAAGCGTGGGACCGGGATAGGTTGCCACCTGTGCAATAAGGCCATTCCTGACATTTCCTCACTACTAAATATTCCACGCTCAACTGTTAGTGGGATTATAACAGAGAGGAAGAGATTGGGAACAACAGCAACTCAATCCCAGAGCGGGGTCAGCGCATGCTGAGGGTCACAGTGCGCAGAAGTCACCAACTTTCTGCAGAGTCAATCGCTCCAGACCTCCAAACTCCTGTGGCCTTCAGATGAGCTCAGGAACAGTGCGGAGAGAGCTTCATGGAATGGGTTTCCATGGCCGAGCAGCTCATCCAAGCCTTACATCACCAAGAGCAATGCAAAGCGTGGGATGCAGTGGGGTAAAGCACGCCACCACTGGACTCTAGAGCAGTGAGACGTGTTCTCTGAGTGACCAATCACGCTTCTCCATCTGACCATCCCATGGACGAGTCTGGGTTTGGCGGTTGCCAGAACGGGACTTACCTGACTGCATTGTGCCAAGTGTAAAGTTTGGTGGAGGGGATTATGGGGTGGGGTTGTTTTTCAGGGGTTGGCCTTAGTTCCAGTGAAAGGAACTCTTAATGCCTTACCAAGACATTTTGGACAATTTCATGCTCCCAACTTTGTGGGATCAGTTTGTGGACGGCCCCTTCCTGTCCCAACATGACTGCGCTCCAGTGCACAAAGCGTCGCTCCATAAAGACATGGATGAGCGAGTTTGGTGTGGAGGAACTGGACTGGCCTGCACAGAGTCCTGAGCTCATCCCGATAGAACACCTTTGGGATGAATTAGAGCGGAGACTGCGAGCCAGGCCTTCTCGTCCAACATCAGTGCCTGACCTCACAAATGCGCTTCTAGAAGAATTCCCATAAACACACTCCTAAACCTTGAGGAAAGCCTTCCCAGAAGAGCTGAAGCTGTTAGAGCTGCAAAGGGTGGGCCGACTCCATATTAAACCCTACGGATTAGGAATGGGAAGCTCATGTGCATGTGAAGGCAGGCGTCACAACACTTTTGGGAATATAGTGTATGTCTTAATAAAAACATTAAAGTTGATTAACTTACTCTCATATTCAACTGATTTCCGCAGTCGATGGCCAGAGGATTACAAACAAGATACACACACACACACACACACACACACACACAGGAAGTAGAACAGCAACAGAAACACAAGAGAATGAGCTTTTAATCAGCGCAGGTCAGTCTGGGGCTTATGGGTAAAAACAGCCTTAACACCTTCAACAACCATCAGCTCTACTTCATCACCACAAACAATATTATAAACGTCATGCTATAGGAGGATGAAGATTCACGTCTGGACATCTCATTTACACTATTGGTCAAAAGTTTGGAAAAATTCTGATGTTTTATTGTTACTGTAAGAGTCTCTTCTGCTCATTATCTGATCATAACTCCAGTATCAGTGTAATATTCCTCCAGTGTAGATCAGCTGTTCACTCACACACACACACACACACACACACTCAGCTGTTCTCTGTGTGAATATATAGTGCAGTGTGATTTATTCCTGTGATCAGAGCTGAATTTATCATCATTCCTCCAGTCTTCAGTGTCACATGACCCTTCACTAATCATTCTCATATGAGGATCTGATGATCAACACACATTTATGATTATTATCAGTGTTGAGAACAGTTCATATTTCTGTGGAAACTGACACGTCTGATTTCTCAGGATTCTTTGATGAATATAAAGTTCAAAAGAACAGCATTTATTAGAAACAGAATCTTTTGTGACATCATAAATGTCTGTACTGTCACTTCTGATCCATTCAGCATCTAAACAAACTGATGACATCATCATAGCATGTGTTTGCTGGACTGTGGTTTCTGCATTCATTTGTTGTTTCTGATGCCTCTGATGCATCATTTCCTTCCCACAGAATCTGACCTGATCTGACCTCTGACCTGACCTCTCCGTGTGTTAATCCTCACCTGAGCTGCTCCTGAGGCCGTGCGTCTCGCTGGCGGGTGTGTGTGTGTGTGTCTGCGCTGCGCTGGAGAGAGACGTGCTGCTGCGTCTCCAGTCCCTGATGCTGCTGAAGGTGTGTGAGTGCGGCAGGGCTCCGGCGCGACTCAGGCGCGGCTGCGGCGGGGGCAACTGACCATAGTCTTCATCCTCATCCTCATCTTCCTCGTCCAGCTGCGAGTCGCTGCGCTGGCCGAACTGGAAGGAAAAGCTGGCACTGCGGCGGTTATTAGAGGAAGAGGAGGAGCTGGTGGCGAAGTCCTGACGCAGACCTGAGAGGAAGGAACGCTCAATGTCACGCCATATTTCATCAAAATAAGAAAATAATTCAGCTATATTTTACATTACGATCTTAGGATCTTTTGCACATCTCCCCAACTTTTTATCTAATAATGAGGACTTTTAAAATCATATTTCTGACTTTTTCATCTAATAATGAGGACTTTTAAAATCATATTTTTGACGTTTTCATCTAATAATGAGGACTTTTAAAATCATATTTTGACTTTTCATCTAATAATGAGGACTTTTAAAATCATATTTTTGACTTTTTCATCTAATAATGAGGGCTTTTAAAATCATATTTTTGACTTTTTCATCTAATAATGAGGGCTTTTAAAATCATATTTTTGACTTTTTCATCTAATAATGAGGGCTTTTAAAATCCTATTTTTGACTTTTTCATCTAATAATGAGGGCTTTTAAAATCATATTTTTGACTTTTTCATCTAATAATGAGGGCTTTTAAAATCATATTTTTGACTTTTTCATATAATAATCAGGACTTTTAAAATCATATTTTTGACTTTTTCATATAATAATCAGGACTTTTAAAATCATATTTTGACTTTTCATCTAATAATGAGGACTTTTAAAATCATATTTTTGACTTTTTCATCTAATAATGAGGGCTTTTAAAATCATATTTTGACTTTTTCATCTAATAATGAGGGCTTTTAAAATCATATTTTTGACTTTTCATCTAATAATGAGGACTTTAAAAATCATATTTTTGACTTTTTCATCTAATAATGAGGGCTTTAAAATCATATTTTTGACTTTTCATCTAATAATGAGTACTTTTAAAATCATATTTCTGACTTTTTATCTAATAATGAGGGCTTTTAAAATCATATTTCTGACTTTTTCATCTAATAATGAGGACTTTTAAAATCATATTTTGACTTTTTCATCTAATAATGAGGACTTTTAAAATCATATTTTTGACTTTTTCATCTAATAATGAGGGCTTTTAAAATCATATTTTGACTTTTCATCTAATAATGTGGGCTTTTAAAATCATATTTTTGACTTTTTCATCTAATAATGAGGGCTTTTAAAATCATATTTTTGACTTTTTCATCTAATAATGAGGACTTTAAAAATCATATTTTGACTTTTTCATCTAATAATGAGGGCTTTTAAAATCATATTTTTGACTTTTTCATCTAATAATGAGTACTTTTAAAATCATATTTTTGACTTTTTCATCTAATAATGAGGACTTTTAAAATCATATTTTTGACTTTTCATCTAATAATGAGGACTTTTAAAATCATATTTTTGACTTTTTCATCTAATAATGAGGGCTTTTAAAATCATATTTCTGACTTTTTTATCTAATAATGAGGGCTTTTAAAATCATATTTTTGACTTTTTCATCTAATAATGAGGGCTTTTAAAATCATATTTCTGACTTTTTCATCTAATAATGA
>CM040921.1:182500-192500 GCA_023029165.1 Gobiocypris rarus | reverse complement strand
GTCGTGACTGATGTTTACCCTGAAGCAGGACGTGTGGCTGATGATCTTCAGCTCTTCTAAAATCATCCTCTCGGCTCCAGCGATGGCTTTCCCACAGACCGTACAAGCGTCCCGACTGCTGACAGGCCTGCAGAGAGAGCTTACAGTACGCTGGACCATATAATAAAGCTCTGAACCTCACAAACTCAACATTAACCTCTGACCTGCTGGAGGACTCTGGCGTCTGCAGAGGCGAGTGTAGAGTCGCTGATGGCGAGGGAATCTCCGTGTAAACGGTCCTGACCTGCGTTCTGATCGCAGGAGAACAGACGGGAATATAGAGTTATGATCATCATCTCGGAGCTTCTCTCAGCTGATGAGCGTTTCTCACTGATATCAGCCTGTGTGTGTGTGTGTCTGTGTGTGTGTGTGTGTGTGTGTGTGTGTGAGTGTGTGTGTGTGTGTGTGTGTGTGTGTGTGTGTGTGTGTGTGTGTGTGTGTGTGTGTGTGTGTGTGTGTGTGTGTGTGTGTGTGTGTGTCTTACTGTGATCTGACGGACTGCACACTTCCAGACAGCGTCGGCATTAAAGAGTCAGCGAGATCATCCAGTGGAGCGCTGATGGGAACACATCAAGAATGAGTGTGCTGAAGATCTCAGGTGTGTGAATGAGGGTGCTGAAGATCTCAGGTGTGTGAATGAGTGTGCTGAAGATCTCAGGTGTGTGAGTGAGGGTGCTGAAGATCTCAGGTGTGTGAGTGAGGGTGCTGAAGATCTCAGGTGTGTGAATGAGGGTGCTGAAGATCTCAGGTGTGTGAATGAGGTGCTGAAGATCTCAGGTGTGTGAATGAGGTGCTGAAGATCTCAGGGTGTGTGAGTGAGGGTGCTGAAGATCTCAGTTGTGTGAATGAGTGTGCTGAAGATCTCAGGTGTGTGAATGAGGGTGCTGAAGATCTCAGGTGTGTGAATGAGGGTGCTGAAGATCTCAGGTGTGTGAATGAGGGTGCTGAAGATCTCAGGTGTGTGAATGAGAGTGCTGAAGATCTCAGGTGTGTGAATGAGGGTGCTGAAGATCTCAGGTGTGTGAGTGAGTGTGCTGAAGATCTCAGGTGTGTGAATGAGTGCTGAAGATCTCAGGTGTGTGAATGAGGCTGCTGAAGATCTCAGGTGTGTGAATGAGAGTGCTGAAGATCTCAGGTGTGTGAATGAGGGTGCTGAAGATCTCAGGTGTGTGAGTGAGTGTGCTGAAGATCTCAGGTGTGAATGAGTGTGCTGAAGATCTCAGGTGTGTGGTGAGGGTGCTGAAGATCTCAGGTGTGTGAATGAGGGTGCTGAAGATCTCAGGTGTGTGAATGAGGGTGCTGAAGATCTCAGGTGTGTGAATGAGAGTGCTGAAGATCTCAGGTGTGTGAATGAGGTGCTGAAGATCTCAGGTGTGTGAATGAGGGTGCTGAAGATCTCAGGTGTGTGAGTGAGGGTGCTGAAGATCTCAGGTGTGTGAATGAGGTGCTGAAGATCTCAGGTGTGTGAATGAGGTGCTGAAGATCTCAGGTGTGTGAGTGAGGGTGCTGAAGATCTCAGGTGTGTGAATGAGGTGCTGAAGATCTCAGGTGTGTGAGTGAGGTGCTGAAGATCTCAGGTGTGTGAATGAGAGTGCTGAAGATCTCAGGTGTGTGAATGAGGGTGCTGAAGATCTCAGGTGTGTGAATGAGGGTGCTGAAGATCTCAGGTGTGTGAGTGAGGGTGCTGAAGATCTCAGGTGTGTGAATGAGGGTGCTGAAGATCTCAGGTGTGTGAATGAGGGTGCTGAAGATCTCAGGTGTGTGAGTGAGGGTGCTGAAGATCTCAGGTGTGTGAGTGAGGGTGCTGAAGATCTCAGGTGTGTGAATGAGTGCTGAAGATCTCAGGTGTGTGAATGAGGGTGCTGAAGATCTCAGGTGTGTGAATGAGTGTGCTGAAGATCTCAGGTGTGTGAATGAGGCTGCTGAAGATCTCAGGTGTGTGAATGAGAGTGCTGAAGATCTCAGGTGTGTGAATGAGGTGCTGAAGATCTCAGGTGTGTGAATGAGGTGCTGAAGATCTCAGGTGTGTGAGTGAGGGTGCTGAAGATCTCAGGTGTGTGAATGAGGGTGCTGAAGATCTCAGGTGTGTGAATGAGGGTGCTGAAGATCTCAGGTGTGTGAGTGAGTGCTGAAGATCTCAGGTGTGTGAGTGAGGTGCTGAAGATCTCAGGTGTGTGAATGAGTGCTGAAGATCTCAGGTGTGAATGAGGGTGCTGAAGATCTCAGGTGTGTGAATGAGTGTGCTGAAGATCTCAGGTGTGTGAATGAGGCTGCTGAAGATCTCAGGTGTGTGAATGAGAGTGCTGAAGATCTCAGGTGTGTGAATGAGTGTGCTGAAGATCTCAGGTGTGTGAATGAGAGTGCTGAAGATCTCAGGTGTGTGAATGAGTGTGCTGAAGATCTCAGGTGTGTGAATGAGGCTGCTGAAGATCTCAGGTGTGTGAGTGAGTATGCTGAAGATCTCAGGTGTGTGAATGAGGGTGCTGAAGATCTCAGGTGTGTGAGTGAGTGTGCTGAAGATCTCAGGTGTGTGAATGAGGGTGCTGAAGATCTCAGGTGTGTGAATGAGGTGCTGAAGATCTCAGGTGTGTGAGTGAGGTGCTGAAGATCTCAGGTGTGTGAGTGAGGGTGCTGAAGATCTCAGGTGTGTGAGTGAGGGTGCTGAAGATCTCAGGTGTGTGAATGAGAGTGCTGAAGATCTCAGGTGTGTGAATGAGGGTGCTGAAGATCTCAGGTGTGTGAATGAGTGTGCTGAAGATCTCAGGTGTGTGAATGAGTGTGCTGAAGATCTCAGGTGTGTGAATGAGAGTGCTGAAGATCTCAGGTGTGTGAATGAGGTGCTGAAGATCTCAGGTGTGTGAATGAGGGTGCTGAAGATCTCAGGTGTGTGAATGAGGGTGCTGAAGATCTCAGGTGTGTGAGTGAGGGTACTGAAGATCTCAGGTGTGTGAATGAGGGTGCTGAAGATCTCAGGTGTGTGAATGAGGTGCTGAAGATCTCAGGTGTGTGAGGTGCTGAAGATCTCAGGTGTGTGAGTGAGGGTGCTGAAGATCTCAGGTGTGTGAATGAGGTGCTGAAGATCTCAGGTGTGTGAGTGAGTGTGCTGAAGATCTCAGGTGTGTGAGTGAGTGTGCTGAAGATCTCAGGTGTGTGAATGAGTGCTGAAGATCTCAGGTGTGTGAATGAGGTGCTGAAGATCTCAGGTGTGTGAATGAGAGTGCTGAAGATCTCAGGTGTGGTGAGTGCTGAAGATCTCAGGTGTGTGAGTGAGGGTGCTGAAGATCTCAGGTGTGTGAATGAGGGTGCTGAAGATCTCAGGTGTGTGAATGAGGGTGCTGAAGATCTCAGGTGTGTGAATGAGTGCTGAAGATCTCAGGTGTGTGAGTGAGGGTGCTGAAGATCTCAGGTGTGTGAATGAGGTGCTGAAGATCTCAGGTGTGTGAATGAGGTGCTGAAGATCTCAGGTGTGTGAATGAGGGTGCTGAAGATCTCAGGTGTGTGAGTGAGTGTGCTGAAGATCTCAGGTGTGTGAATGAGGGTGCTGAAGATCTCAGGTGTGTGAATGAGGTGCTGAAGATCTCAGGTGTGTGAATGAGAGTGCTGAAGATCTCAGGTGTGTGAGTGAGTGTGCTGAAGATCTCAGGTGTGTGAATGAGTGTGCTGAAGATCTCAGGTGTGTGAATGAGTGTGCTGAAGATCTCAGGTGTGTGAGTGAGTGTGCTGAAGATCTCAGGTGTGTGAAGTGAGTGTGCTGAAGATCTCAGGTGTGTGAATGAGGGTGCTGAAGATCTCAGGTGTGTGAATGAGTGTGCTGAAGATCTCAGGTGTGTGAGTGAGGGTGCTGAAAATATCAGGTGTGTGAATGAGTGTGCTGAAGATCTCAGGTGTGTGAGTGAGGTGCTGAAGATCTCAGGTGTGTGAATGAGTGTGCTGAAGATCTCAGGTGTGTGAATGAGTGTGCTGAAGATCTCAGGTGTGTGAATAGGGTGCTGAAGATCTCAGGTGTGTGAATGAGTGTGCTGAAGATCTCAGGTGTGTGAGTGAGTGTGCTGAAGATCTCAGGTGTGTGAGTGAGTGTGCTGAAGATCTCAGGTGTGTGAATGAGGCTGCTGAAGAGCTCAGGTGTGTGAATGAGTGTGCTGGAGATCTCAGGTGTGTGAGTGAGGGTGCTGAAAATCTCAGGTGTGTGAATGAGTGTGCTGAAGATCTCAGGTGTGTGAGTGAGGGTGCTGAAGATCTCAGGTGTGTGAATGAGTGTGCTGAAGATCTCAGGTGTGTGAATGAGTGTGCTGAAGATCTCAGGTGTGTGAATGAGGCTGCTGACGATCTCAGGTGTGAGTGAGTGTGCTGAAGATCTCAGGTGTTTGAGTGAGGGTGCTGAAGATCTCAGGTGTGTGAGTGAGGGTGCTGAAGATCTCAGGTGTGTGAGTGAGTGTGCTGAAGATCTCAGTTGTGTGAATAAGGGTGCTGAAGATCTTAGGTGTGTGAATGAGGGTGCTGAAGATCTCAGTTGTGTGAATGAGTGTGCTGAAGATCTCAGGTGTGTGAGTGAGTGTGCTGAAGATCTCAGGTGTGTGAATGAGTGTGCTGAAGATCTCAGGTGTGTGAATGAGGGTCCTGAAGATCTCAGGTGTGTGAATGAGGCTGCTGACGATCTCAGGTGTGTGAGTGAGGGTGCTGAAGATCTCAGTTGTGTGAAGATCTCAGGTGTGTGAATGAGGGTGCTGAAGATCTCAGTTGTGTGAATGAGTGTGCTGAAGATCTCAGGTGTGTGAATGAGGGTCCTGAAGATCTCAGGTGTGTGAATGAGGCTGCTGACGATCTCAGGCGTGTGAGTGAGGGTGCTGAAGATCTCAGGTGTGTGAAGATCTCAGGTGTGTGAATGAGGGTGCTGAAGATCTCAGTTGTGTGAATGAGTGTGCTGAAGATCTCAGTTGTGTGAATGAGTGTGCTGAAGATCTCAGGTGTGTGAATGAGGGTGCTGAAGATCTCAGTTGTGTGAATGAGTGTGCTGAAGATCTCAGGTGTGTGAGTGAGTGTGCTGAAGATCTCAGGTGTGTGAATGAGTTTGCTGAAGATCTCAGGTGTGTGAATGACTGTGTGACAGGTGAGCGGCGTTACCTGTGAGTCTGAGAGCTGTAGCGTGTGTTCAGGGTCACGGCTGACGGAGAATAACTGACATCACTGCGTGAGAATCAACACAAACATGCATCACACGTGTTAAAGATGGCTTGAAATGGAAATGATCTCACTGTTTAATTCATCTATGCTCATCTTTCTTTCTTTTGGTTTTGTAAAGATTAATCAAAATGTCATAACTGGATCTTCTGGTGAAACAAATTACTTGAATGTTCTCTGAGCGTTACTCTTGAAGTGTTCTCTGAGCGTTACTCTTGAGTGTTCTCTGAGCGTTACTCTTGATTGTTCTCTGAGCGTTACTCTTGAGTGTTCTCTGAGCGTTACTCTTGAACGTTCTCTGAGCGTTACTCTTGAGTGTTCTCTGAGCGTTACTCTTGAGTGTTCTCTGAGCGTTACTCTTGAGTGTTCTCTGAGCGTTACTCTTGAGTGTTCTCTGAGCGTTACTCTTGAGTGTTCTCTGAGCGTTACTCTTGAGTGTTCTCTGAGCGTTACTCTTGAGTGTTCTCTGAGCGTTACTCTTGAGTGTTCTCTGAGGGTTACTCTTGAGTGTTCTCTGAGCGTTACTCTTGAGTGTTCTCTGAGCGTTACTCTTGAGTGTTCTCTGAGCGTTACTCTTGAGTGTTCTCTGAGCGTTACTCTGAGTGTTCTCTCAGTGTTACTCTTGAGTGTTCTCTGAGCGTTACTCTTGAGTGTTCTCTGAGCGTTACTCTTGAGTGTTCTCTGAGTGTTACTCTTGAGTGTTCTCTGAGCGTTACTCTTGAGTGTTCTCTGAGCGTTACTCTTGAGTGTTCTCTGAGCGTTACTCTTGAGTGTTCTCTGAGCGTTACTCTTGAGTGTTCTCTGAGCGTTACTCTTGAAGTGTTCTCTGAGCGTTACTCTTGAGTGTTCTCTGAGCGTTACTCTTGAGCGTTCTCTGAGCGTTACTCTTGAGTGTTCTCTGAGCGTTACTCTTGAGTGTTCTCTGAGCGTTACTCTTGAGTGTTCTCTGAGCGTTACTCTTGAGTGTTCTCTGAGCGTTACTCTTGAGTGTTCTCTGAGCGTTACTCTTGAGTGTTCTCTGAGCGTTACTCTTGAGTGTTCTCTGAGCGTTACTCTTGAGTGTTCTCTGAGCGTTACTCTTGAGTGTTCTCTGAGCGTTACTCTTGAGTGTTCTCTGAGCGTTACTCTTGAGTGTTCTCTGAGCGTTACTCTTGAGTGTTCTCTGAGCGTTACTCTTGAATGTTCTCTGAGCGTTACTCTTGAGTGTTCTCTGAGCGTTACTCTTGAATGTTCTCTGAGTGTTACTCTTGAATGTTCTCTGAGCATTACTCTTGAATGTTCTCTGAGCGTTACTCTTGAGTGTTCTCTGAGCGTTACTCTTGAGTGTTTTCTGAGCGTTACTCTTGAGTGTTCTCTGAGCGTTACTCTTGAGTGTTCTCTGAGCGTTACTCTTGAGTGTTCTCTGAGCGTTACTCTTGAGTGTTCTCTGAGCGTTACTCTTGAGTGTTCTCTGAGCGTTACTCGAGTGTTCTCTGAGCGTTACTCTTGAACGTTCTCTGAGCGTTACTCTTGAGTGTTCTCTGAGCGTTACTCTTGAACGTTCTCTTGAATGTTCTCTTAGCGTTACTCTTGAGTATTCTCTGAGCGTTACTCTTGAGTGTTCTCTGAGCGTTACTCTTGAGTGTTCTCTGAGTGTTACTCTTGAGTGTTCTCTGAGCGTTACTCTTGAGTGTTCTCTGAGCGTTACTCTTGAGTGTTCTCTGAGCGTTACTCTTGAGTGTTCTCTGAGCGTTACTCTTGAGTGTTCTCTGAGCGTTACTCTTGAACGTTCTCTGAGCGTTACTCTTGAGTGTTCTCTGAGCGTTACTCTTGAACGTTCTCTGAGCGTTACTCTTGAGTGTTCTCTGAGCGTTACTCTTGAACGTTCTCTGAGCGTTGGTCTTGAGTGTTCTCTGAGCGTTACTCTTGAACGTTCTCTGAGCGTTACTCTTGAACGTTCTCTTGAATGTTCTCTGAGCGTTACTCTTGAGTGTTCTCTGAGCGTTACTCTTGAGTGTTCTCTGAGCGTTACTCTTGAGTGTTCTCTGAGCGTTACTCTTGAGTGTTCTCTGAGCGTTACTCTTGAGTGTTCTCTGAGCGTTACTCTTGAGTGTTCTCTAAGCGTTACTCTTGAAGTGTTCTCTGAGCGTTACTCTTGAAGTGTTCTCTAGCGTTACTCTTGAAGTGTTCTCTGAGCGTTACTCTTGAGTATTCTCTGAGCGTTACTCTTGAGTATTCTCTGGCGTTACTCTTGAGTGTTCTCTGAGCGTTACTCTTGAGTGTTCTCTGGCGTTACTCTTGAGTGTTCTCTGAGCGTTACTCTTGAGTGTTCTCTGGCGTTACTCTTGAGTATTCTCTAGCGTTACTCTTGAGTGTTCTCTGGCGTTACTCTTGAGTATTCTCTGGCGTTACTCTTGAGTGTTCTCTGGCGTTACTCTTGAGTGTTCTCTGAGCGTTACTCTTGAGTGTTCTCTGGCGTTACTCTTGAGTGTTCTCTGGCGTTACTCTTGAGTGTTCTCTGGCGTTACTCTTGAGTGTTCTCTGGCGTTACTCTTGAGTGTTCTCTGAGCGTTACTCTTGAGTGTTCTCTGGCGTTACTCTTGAGTGTTCTCTGAGCGTTACTCTTGAGTGTTCTCTGAGCGTTACTCTTGAGTGTTCTCTGAGCGTTACTCTTGAGTGTTCTCTGAGCGTTACTCTTGAGTGTTCTCTGGCGTTACTCTTGAGTGTTCTCTAGCGTTACTCTTGAGTGTTCTCTGAGCGTTACTCTTGAGTGTTCTCTGGCGTTACTCTTGAGTGTTCTCTGAGCGTTACTCTTGAGTGTTCTCTGAGCGTTACTCTTGAGTGTTCTCTGAGCGTTACTCTTGAGTGTTCTCTGAGCGTTACTCTTGAGTGTTCTCTGAGCGTTACTCTTGAGTGTTCTCTGAGCGTTACTCTTGAGTGTTCTCTGAGTACTCTTGAGTGTTCTCTGAGCGTTACTCTTGAGTGTTCTCTGAGTTACTCTTGAGTGTTCTCTGAGCGTTACTCTTGAGTGTTCTCTGAGCGTTACTCTTGAGTGTTCTCTGAGCGTTACTCTTGAGTGTTCTCTGAGCGTTACTCTTGAGTGTTCTCTGAGCGTTACTCTTGAGTGTTCTCTGAGCGTTACTCTTGAGTGTTCTCTGAGCGTTACTCTTGAGTGTTCTCTGAGCGTTACTCTTGAGTGTTCTCTGAGCGTTACTCTTGAGTGTTCTCTGAGCGTTACTCTTGAGTGTTCTCTGAGCGTTACTCTTGAGTGTTCTCTGAGCGTTACTCTTGAGTGTTCTCTGAGCGTTACTCTTGAGTGTTCTCTGAGCGTTACTCTTGAGTGTTCTCTGAGCGTTACTCTTGAGTGTTCTCTGAGCGTTACTCTTGAGTGTTCTCTGAGTGTTACTCTTGAGTGTTCTCTGAGCGTTACTCTTGAGTGTTCTCTGAGTGTTACTCTTGAGTGTTCTCTGAGTGTTACTCTTGAGTGTTCTCTAGCGTTACTCTTGAGTGTTCTCTGAGTGTTACTCTTGAGTGTTCTCTGAGCGTTACTCTTGAGTGTTCTCTGAGCGTTACTCTTGAGTGTTCTCTGAGCATTACTCTTGAATGTTCTCTGAGTGTTCTTCCCTTTCTTTGCGACTGTAAATGACTGAATCACACGTGAGCTGCTCGTACCTCAGCTTCACGGAGGGTTTCTCTGCAGGTCTCGTGGTCAGAGTCTCGTCCAGTGCTGGGGAGAATGTTTTAGTGTTCGTGACGGTCGTCCTGTTTGATGGACAGAAGAATCAGAGATCATGAAGCAACAGATGAGCGTCACTGTGTGCGGAGACACTTACTGAGACACAGGCGGTGTCGAGGACTTGGACAGCAGAGAAGAGACGGACACGCTTTCACTCCTGAGAACAAAGAACAACATCAGAAGTCGGATTCATGACTCATGAGGTCAGCAGATGAAGGAGGAGTCTCACCGGGTCGGGCTGGTCACGGCGGGCGGACTCACTGGACTCTTCACAGCGCTGCGGAGTCAATACACACATCAGAACATCAGACACTCGTCATTAACATCTGGATCATTTGACTGAAAATCTCTTACGTGGAAGTGGCCGTGGCTGGAGCTGCTGGCAGAGAGACGCTGCTTACACACACACACACACACACACACACACACAGGTACTGTCAGACTCCAGCTTTCCTTTGACTAAAGGTCAGAGTTCACACACATGTAGGAGACTCACGTCACAGACGACGGCGGTCCGGCACTGCTGCTCTTATTCAGTCTGTTACCAACAGGAATACAAATCAACACCCAAACTGAACTCTGAACTACACAGCAACTCTCAGCTATAAAACAACACCATCTCCTGTGAAAGCGTTCAGAGTGACTTGATGTTTACCAAACTGGAGTTCAAGAGTGGATGAAAAGATGATAATATAAATGTAAAATTGAAATTAAATAATTTTATAAAGCAACTTACTTACTAAAAAGATGATTTATTTTACCTGCATGCCATGTGACATCAGAGAACCGTGAACATGTGAATGTCATCAAATTATCGAAATTCTCTGACACTAAAGACACAAACACACACAAACACACACACACACACACACACACACACACACACACACGACTCACCCATTGGTAGTTTGAGGCGCTGTGACATCTGGAAACTTCTCACCAAAGGAGGGTTTAACAGGGCTTAACCTGACACACACACACACACATACACACACACACACACACACACACACATGTCAAAACAACTCAACAGACGTGTTCACTAATAAAAGTGTTAATTTATTTTTA
>CM040921.1:157500-172500 GCA_023029165.1 Gobiocypris rarus | reverse complement strand
TGTGTGATGTCATGTCATGTGTCTGTGTGATGTCATGTCATGTGTCTGTGTGATGTGATGTCAAGTGGCTGTGTGATGTCATGTGTCTGTGTGATGTCATGTGTCTGTGTGATGTCATGTCATGTGTCTGTGTGATGTCATGTCATGTGTCTGTGTGATGTCATGTCATGTGCCTGTGTGATGTGATGTCATGTGTCTGTGTGATGATGTCATGTGTCTGTGTGATGTCATGTGTCTGTGTGATGTGATGTCATGTGTCTGTGTGATGTCATGTGTCTGTGTGATGTCATGTGTCTGTGTGATGTCATGTCATGTGCCTGTGTGATGTCATGTGTCTGTGTGATGTCATGTCATGTGTCTGTGTGATGTCATGTCATGTGTCTGTGTGATGTCATGTCATGTGCCTGTGTGATGTCATGTGTCTGTGTGATGTGATGTCATGTGTCTGTGTGATGTCATGTGTCTGTGTGATGTGATGTCATGTGTCTGTGTGATGTCATGTGTCTGTGTGATGTCATGTCATGTGTCTGTGTGATGTGATGTCATGTCTGTGTGATGTGATGTCATGTGTCTGTGTGATGTGATGTCATGTGCCTGTGTGATGTCATGTGTCTGTGTGATGTGATGTCATGTGTCTGTGTGATGTCATGTGTCTGTGTGATGTCATGTGTCTGTGTGATGTGATGTCATGTGTCTGTGTGATGTCATGTCATGTGTCTGTGTGATGTCATGTCATGTGTCTGTGTGATGTCATGTGTCTGTGTGATGTCATGTCATGTGTCTGTGTGATGTCATGTCATGTGCCTGTGTGATGTCATGTCATGTCTGTGTGATGTCATGTCATGTGTCTGTGTGATGTCATGTGTCTGTGTGATGTCATGTGTCTGTGTGATGTCATGTGTCTGTGTGATGTGATGTCATGTGTCTGTGTGATGTCATGTGTCTGTGTGTGATGTCATGTGTCTGTGTGATGTCATGTGTCTGTGTGATGTCATGTGTCTGTGTGATGTCATGTGTCTGTGTGATGTCATGTGTCTGTGTGATGTCATGTGTCTGTGTGATGTCATGTCATGTGTCTGTGTGATGTCATGTCATGTGTCTGTGTGATGTCATGTCATGTGCCTGTGTGATGTCATGTGTCTGTGTGATGTGATGTCATGTGTCTGTGTGATGTCATGTGTCTGTGTGATGTGATGTCATGTGTCTGTGTGATGTCATGTGTCTGTGTGATGTCATGTGTCTGTGTGATGTCATGTCATGTGCCTGTGTGATGTCATGTGTCTGTGTGATGTGATGTCATGTGTCTGTGTGATGTCATGTGTCTGTGTGATGTGATGTCATGTGTCTGTGTGATGTCATGTGTCTGTGTGATGTCATGTGTCTGTGTGATGTCATGTCATGTGCCTGTGTGATGTCATGTGTCTGTGTGATGTCATGTCATGTGTCTGTGTGATGTCATGTCATGTGTCTGTGTGATGTCATGTCATGTGCCTGTGTGATGTCATGTGTCTGTGTGATGTGATGTCATGTGTCTGTGTGATGTCATGTGTCTGTGTGATGTGATGTCATGTGTCTGTGTGATGTCATGTGTCTGTGTGATGTCATGTCATGTGTCTGTGTGATGTGATGTCATGTGTCTGTGTGATGTGATGTCATGTGTCTGTGTGATGTGATGTCATGTGCCTGTGTGATGTCATGTGTCTGTGTGATGTGATGTCATGTGTCTGTGTGATGTCATGTGTCTGTGTGATGTCATGTGTCTGTGTGATGTGATGTCATGTGTCTGTGTGATGTCATGTCATGTGTCTGTGTGATGTCATGTCATGTGTCTGTGTGATGTCATGTGTCTGTGTGATGTCATGTCATGTGTCTGTGTGATGTCATGTCATGTGCCTGTGTGATGTCATGTCATGTGTCTGTGTGATGTCATGTCATGTGTCTGTGTGATGTCATGTGTCTGTGTGATGTCATGTGTCTGTGTGATGTCATGTGTCTGTGTGATGTGATGTCATGTGTCTGTGTGATGTCATGTGTCTGTGTGATGTCATGTGTCTGTGTGATGTCATGTGTCTGTGTGATGTCATGTGTCTGTGTGATGTCATGTGTCTGTGTGATGTGATGTCATGTGTCTGTGTGATGTCATGTGTCTGTGTGATGTCATGTGTCTGTGTGATGTCATGTCTCTGTGTGATGTCATGTGTCTGTGTGATGTCATGTGTCTGTGTGATGTCATGTGTGTGTGTCTGTGTGATGTCATGTGTCTGTGTGATGTGATGTCATGTGTCTGTGTGATGTCATGTGTCTGTGTGATGTGATGTCATGTGTCTGTGTGATGTCATGTGTCTGTGTGATGTGATGTCATGTGTCTGTGTGATGTGATGTCATGTGTCTGTGTGATGTCATGTGTCTGTGTGATGTGATGTCATGTGTCTGTGTGATGTCATGTCATGTGTCTGTGTGATGTCATGTCATGTGTCTGTGTGATGTCATGTCATGTGTCTGTGTGATGTCATGTCATGTGTCTGTGTGATGTCATGTGTCTGTGTGATGTCATGTCATGTGCCTGTGTGATGTCATGTCATGTGTCTGTGTGATGTCATGTCATGTGTCTGTGTGATGTCATGTCATGTGTCTGTGTGATGTCATGTGTCTGTGTGATGTGATGTCTGTGTGATGTCGTGTCTGTGTGATGTCATGTGTCTGTGTGATGTCATGTGTCTGTGTGATGTCGTGTCTGTGTGATGTCATGTGTCTGTGTGATGTGATGTCATGTGTCTGTGTGATGTCATGTGTCTGTGTGATGTCATGTGTCTGTGTGATGTCATGTCATGTGTCTGTGTGATGTCATGTGTCTGTGTGATGTGATGTCATGTGTCTGTGTGATGTCATGTGTCTGTGTGATGTGATGTCATGTGTCTGTGTGATGTGATGTCATGTGTCTGTGTGATGTCATGTGTCTGTGTGATGTCATGTGTCTGTGTGATGTCATGTCATGTGTCTGTGTGATGTCATGTCATGTGTCTGTGTGATGTCATGTCATGTGTCTGTGTGATGTCATGTCATGTGTCTGTGTGATGTCATGTGTCTGTGTGATGTCATGTGTCTGTGTGATGTCATGTGTCTGTGTGATGTCATGTGTCTGTGTGATGTCATGTGTCTGTGTGATGTGATGTCATGTGTCTGTGTGATGTCATGTGTCTGTGAGATGTCATGTGTCTGTGTGATGTCATGTGTCTGTGTGATGTCATGTGTCTGTGTGATGTGATGTCATGTGTCTGTGTGATGTCATGTGTCTGTGTGATGTCATGTGTCTGTGTGATGTGATGTCATGTGTCTGTGTGATGTCATGTGTCTGTGTGATGTGATGTCATGTGTCTGTGTGATGTCATGTGTCTGTGTGATGTGATGTCATGTGTCTGTGTGATGTGATGTCATGTGTCTGTGTGATGTGATGTCATGTGTCTGTGTGATGTGATGTCATGTGTCTGTGTGATGTCATGTGTCTGTGTGATGTGATGTCATGTGTCTGTGTGATGTCATGTCATGTGTCTGTGTGATGTCATGTCATGTGTCTGTGTGATGTCATGTCATGTGTCTGTGTGATGTCATGTCATGTGTCTGTGTGATGTCATGTGTCTGTGTGATGTCATGTCATGTGCCTGTGTGATGTCATGTCATGTGTCTGTGTGATGTCATGTCATGTGTCTGTGTGATGTCATGTCATGTGTCTGTGTGATGTCATGTCATGTGTCTGTGTGATGTCATGTGTCTGTGTGATGTGATGTCATGTGTCTGTGTGATGTCATGTGTCTGTGTGATGTCATGTCATGTGTCTGTGTGATGTCATGTCATGTGTCTGTGTGATGTCATGTGTCTGTGTGATGATGTCATGTGTCTGTGTGATGTCATGTCATGTGTCTGTGTGATGTCATGTCATGTGTCTGTGTGATGTCATGTGTCTGTGTGATGTCATGTCATGTGCCTGTGTGATGTCATGTCATGTGTCTGTGTGATGTCATGTGTCTGTGTGATGTCATGTCATGTGCCTGTGTGATGTCATGTCATGTGTCTGTGTGATGTCATGTCATGTGCCTGTGTGATGTCATGTCATGTGCCTGTGTGATGTCATGTCATGTGTCTGTGTGATGTCATGTGTCTGTGTGATGTCATGTCATGTGCCTGTGTGATGTCATGTCATGTGTCTGTGTGATGTCATGTGTCTGTGTGATGTCATGTCATGTGCCTGTGTGATGTCATGTCATGTGTCTGTGTGATGTCATGTGTCTGTGTGATGTCATGTCATGTGCCTGTGTGATGTCATGTCATGTGTCTGTGTGATGTCATGTCATGTGCCTGTGTGATGTCATGTCATGTGTCTGTGTGATGTCATGTCATGTGTCTGTGTGATGTCATGTCATGTGTCTGTGTGATGTCATGTCATGTGTCTGTGTGATGTCATGTCATGTGTCTGTGTGATGTCATGTCATGTGTCTGTGTGATGTCATGTCATGTGCCTGTGTGATGTCATGTCATGTGTCTGTGTGATGTCATGTCATGTGTCTGTGTGATGTCATGTCATGTGCCTGTGTGATGTCATGTCATGTGTCTGTGTGATGTCATGTCATGTGCCTGTGTGATGTCATGTCATGTGTCTGTGTGATGTCATGTCATGTGTCTGTGTGATGTCATGTCATGTGTCTGTGTGATGTCATGTCATGTGCCTGTGTGATGTCATGTCATGTGTCTGTGTGATGTCATGTCATGTGTCTGTGTGATGTCATGTCATGTGTCTGTGTGATGTCATGTCATGTGTCTGTGTGATGTCATGTGTCTGTGTGATGTCATGTGTCTGTGTGATGTCATGTGTCTGTGTGATGTCATGTGTCTGTGTGATGTCATGTGTCTGTGTGATGTCATGTCATGTGTCTGTGTGATGTCATGTGTCATGTGATGTCATGTGTCTGTGTGACGTCATGTGTCTGTGTGATGTCATGTGTCTGTGTGATGTCATGTGTCTGTGTGATGTCATGTGTCTGTGTGATGTCATGTGCCTGTGTGATGTCATGTGTCATGTGTGATGTCATGTGGCTGTGTGATGTCATGTGGCTGTGTGATGTCATGTGGCTGTGTGATGTCATGGCTGTGTGATGTCATGTGGCTGTGTGATGTCATGTGGCTGTGTGATGTCATGTCATGTGTGATGTCATGTGGCTGTGTGATGTCATGTGGCTGTGTGATGTCAAGTGGCTGTGTGATGTCATGTGTCTGTGTGATGTCATGTGTGTGTCATGTGTCATGTGTGATGTCATGTGGCTGTGTGATGTCATGTGGCTGTGTGATGTCATGTGTCTGTGTGATGTGATGTCATGTGTCTGTGTGGTGTGATGTGATGTCATGTGTCTGTGTGATGTGATGTCATGTGTCTGTGTGATGTCATGTGTCTGTGTGATGTCATGTCATGTGTCTGTGTGATGTCATGTCATGTGTCTGTGTGATGTCATGTGTCTGTGTGATGTCATGTGTCTGTGAGATGTCATGTGTCATGTGTGATGCCATGTGTGATGTCATGTGTCTGTGTGATGTCATGTGTCTGTGTGATGTCATGTGTGTGTCTGTGTGATGTCATGTGTCTGTGTGATGTCATGTGTCTGTGTGATGTCATGTGTCTGTGTGATGTCATGTGTGTCTGTGTCATGTGTCTGTGTGATGTCATGTGTCTGTGTGATGTCATGTGTCTGTGTGATGTCATGTGTCTGTGTGATGTCATGTGTCTGTGAGATGTCATGTGTCTGTGTCATGTGTGTGTGTGATGTCATGTGTCTGTGTGATGTCATGTGTGTGTGTGATGTCATGTGTGATGTCATGTGTCTGTGTGATGTCATGTGTCTGTGTGATGTCATGTGTCTGTGTGATGTCATGTGTCATGTGTGATGTCATGTGTCTGTGTGATGTCATGTGTCTGTGTGATGTCATGTGTTTGTGTCTGTGTGATGTCATGTGTCTGTGTGATGTCATGTGTCTGTGTGATGTCATGTGTGTGTGTGATGTCATGTGTGTGTGTGATGTCATGTGTCTGTGTGATGTCATGTGTCTGTGTGATGTCATGTGTGTGTGTGATGTGATGTGTGTGTGATGTCATGTGTCTGTGATGTAATGTAATGTAATGTGTGTGTGAGTGTGTGTGTGAGTCCCCCCGCCGCAGCAACAGTACACACTGAAGGCAGATGTAATAAAGCAGGCTCTGTTTGAAGCCGGTGGATCTAACGGGTGTGTCTTGTCTGCAGGAATCCTGTGTGTGGCGGATCAGTGTCACGGCCTGCGCGAGCTGGCGCTGAACTATCACCTGTTGAGCGATGAGCTGTTGCTGGCGCTGTCGTCCGAGCGGCACGTTCACCTGGAGCACCTGCGCATCGACGTGGTGAGCGAGAACCCGGGCCAGCAGTTCCACTCCATCAAGAAGAGCAGCTGGGACGCCATGGTGCGCCACTCGCCCAAGTTCAACCTGGTCATGTACTTCTTCCTGTACGAGGACGAGTTCGGGCCCTTCTTCCGCGACGAGGTGCCGGTCACGCACCTGTACTTCGGCCGCTCGGTCAGTAAGGAGGTCCTGGGCCGCGTGGGGCTGACGTGCCCGCGGCTGGTGGAGCTGGTGGTGTGTGCCAACGGCCTGCGACCCCTGGACGAGGAGCTGATCCGCATCGCTGACCGCTGCAAACAGCTGTCGGCCATCGGCCTGGGCGAGTGCGAGGTGTCCTGCAGCGCCTTCGTGGAGTTCGTCAAGATGTGCGGCGGCCGGCTCTCTCAGCTGTCCATCATGGAGGAGGTTCTGATGCCGGACAACAAGTACGGGCTGGATGACATCCACTGGGAAGTGTCCAAACACCTGGGCCGCGTCTGGTTCCCCGACATGATGCCCACCTGGTAGGCCGGAGCGCCACGCACCCATGATTCCCCTCTCACGGACTGCAGATGCTCTCGGGGATTTTGTCGTTTTTCTAGTTTTGGAAGTGAAATAATGAAGCGTTAGGATCCGGACACTCGGCGCGTGTGTCTCTCATTAAACACGTTGTATGTAAATGTGCGTGGAGCGAGCGATGAAGTTCCAGCTGTGGGCTCGGATCACCTGCTTTGCTTCTTCTTCTTCATGTTTGCTCTTGTTGAAGTGAGCGATGGTGAACCGTGTGATGAAGACGTTTAATCATTTCGTCAGTCCAGTTGGCATTTCCTGATGATGATGATGATGATGATGATGATGATGATGAGCTCTTGTAGTTACTTTAGCGCAGGCTCTGGATCAGGCCTTCACGTGATCGCGTCGCTCAGTGGCGAAACGCTTCATTAGATCTCAAGCAATACTTCACAGAAACACATGGACAGATTCAGATCATTTCCTCCTGCACTTTATATAGAGATGTATTTTAGAAATGTACATATGAGATTATTGGCTGTTAATATTTCTCCTGATGATTATTATATTATTTTCTGTGCACTGAGTAATAAGTGATATAAGCTTGTAATGAGCGTTGTTTCAGGCGTTTAATTGTGGTTTTATGCATATGAATACATAGAACTTTATCCATAAAGAGAGAAACCAATGCGGTGTAAATGTTTGTGCTGTTTTGGAATAAATGAGTGACTGTAAGAAGCGCTTCTGTTTGTGTTAATGACGTCTCGTGACTGTAGACGAGTGTTTTTGACAATCAGCTGATGTGTGTCATATATGAGCTCATAAAGAACTGATCTGGGGAGTCCTCCTTTACTTCCTGCTGTAAGATGATGCGTTTCCTCTCCATCATATAATAAAGGATTGTTGAAGCAACAAATAATAACAAAATAATGCGTTTCTTCTGTTATGAGTCAGAATCTACAGTTATTTCACATACTGAACTATTTCTTAAATAGTTAATTCTACAAAAACAATTCTACTAAAACTTATTTTAAGGTGTTTGTTTAAATGAAAGTCTGTAACTAAAGTCTGTAAGTTATTTAAAAGTGAAAAAGTCACAGAAGACTTCAATAAAAGCTGTGATTGGTTCAGCTTCACCTCTCTGGACTGTGGGTGGAGTTATGTTAAGTGATGATGGGTTAGGGTGTGGTTGGATGTCCAGCTCCATCTCTCTGGACTGTGGGTGGAGTTATGTTAAGTGATGATGGGTTATGGTGTGGTTGGACGTCCAGCTCCATCTCTCTGGATTGTGGGTGGAGTTATGTTAAGTGATGATGGGTTAGGTGTGGTTGGATGTCCAGCTCCATCTCTCTGGACTGTGGGTGGAGTTATGTTAAGTGATGATGGGTTAGGGTGTGGTTGGATGTCCAGCTCCACCTCTCTGGACTGTGGGTGGAGTTATGTTAAGTGATGATGGGTTAGGGTGTGGTTGGACGTCCAGCTCCATCTCTCTGGATTGTGGGTGGAGTTATGTTAAGTGATGATGGGTTAGGGTGTGGTTGGACGTCCAGCTCCACCTCTCTGGACTGTGGGTGGAGTTATGTTAAGTGATGATGGGTTAGGGTGTGGTTGGACGTCCAGCTCCATCTCTCTGGATTGTGGGTGGAGTTATGTTAAGTGATGATGGGTTATGGTGTGGTTGGACGTCCAGCTCCATCTCTCTGGATTGTGAGTGGAGATATGTTAAGTGATGATGAGTTATGGTGTGGGTGGTATTATGTTAAGTGATGATGGGTTAGGGTCAGGTTGGACGTCCAGCTCCACCTCTCTGGACTGTGGGTGGAGTTATGTTAAGTGATGATGGGTTAGGGTGCGGTTGGACGTCCAGCTCCACCTCTGGACAGTGGGTGGAGTTATATTAAGTGATGATGAGTTATGGTGTGGTTGGACGTCCAGCTCCACCTATCTGGACTGTGGGTGGAGTTATGTTAAGTGATGATGGGTTAGGGTGTGGTTGGATGTCCAGCTCCACCTCTCTGGACAGTGGGTGGAGTTATGTTAAGTGATGATGGGTTAGGGTGTGGTTGGACGTCCAGCTCCACCTATCTGGACTGTGGGTGGAGTTATGTTAAGTGATGATGGGTTAGGGTGTGGTTGGACGTCCAGCTTCACCTCTCTGGACTGTGGGTGGAGTTATGTTAAGTGATGATGGGTTAGGTGTGGTTGGACGTCCAGCTTCACCTCTCTGGACTGTGGGTGGAGTTATGTTAAGTGATGATGGGTTAGGTGTGGTTGGACGTCCAGCTTCACCTCTCTGGACTGTGGGTGGAGTTATGTTAAGTGATGATGGGTTAGGGTGTGGTTGGACGTCCAGCTTCACCTCTCTGGACTGTGGGTGGAGTTATGTTAAGTGATGATGGGTTAGGGTGTGGTTGGACGTCCAGCTTCACCTCTCTGGACTGTGGGTGGAGTTATGTTAAGTGATGATGGGTTAGGGTGTGGTTGGACGTCCAGCTCCACCTATCTGGACTGTGGGTGGAGTTATGTTAAGTGATAATGGGTTAGGGTGCGGTTGGATGTCCAGCTCCACCTCTCTGGACAGTGGGTGGAGTTATGTTAAGTGATGATGGGTTAGGGTGTGGTTGGACGTCCAGCTCCACCTATCTGGACTGTGGGTGGAGTTATGTTAAGTGATGATGGGTTAGGGTGTGGTTGGACGTCCAGCTTCACCTCTCTGGACTGTGGGTGGAGTTATGTTAAGTGATGATGGGTTAGGGTGCGGTTGGATGTCCAGCTCCACCTCTCTGGACAGTGGGTGGAGTTATGTTAAGTGATGATGGGTTAGGGTGTGGTTGGACGTCCAGCTCCACCTATCTGGACTGTGGGTGGAGTTATGTTAAGTGATGATGGGTTAGGGTGTGGTTGGACGTCCAGCTTCACCTCTCTGGACTGTGGGTGGAGTTATGTTAAGTGATGATGGGTTAGGGTGCGGTTGGACGTTCAGCTCCACCTCTGGACAGTGGGTGGAGTTATATTAAGTGATGATGGGTTAGGGTGTGGTTGGACGTCCAGCTTCACCTCTCTGGACTGTGGGTGGAGTTATGTTAAGTGATGATGGGTTAGGGTGTGGTTGGACGTCCAGCTTCACCTCTCTGGACTGTGGGTGGAGTTATGTTAAGTGATGATGGGTTAGGGTGTGGTTGGACGTTCAGCTCCATCTCTCTGGACTGTGGGTGGAGATATGTTAAGTGATGGTGAGTTATGGTGTGGTTGGACGTCCAGCTCCACCTCTCTGGACTGTGGGTGATATTATGTTAAGTGATGATGGGTTAGGGTGTGGTTGGACGTCCAGCTCCACCTCTCTGGATTGTGGGTGATATTATGTTAAGTGATGATGGGTTAGGGTCAGGTTGGACGTCCAGCTTCACCTCTCTGGACTGTGGGTGGAGTTATGTTAAGTGATGATGGGTTAGGGTGCGGTTGGACGTCCAGCTCCACCTCTCTGGACTGTGGGTGATATTATGTTAAGTGATGATGGGTTAGGGTGTGGTTGGACGTCCAGCTCCACCTCTCTGGACTGTGGGTGATATTATGTTAAGTGATGATGGGTTAGGTGTGGTTGGACGTCCAGCTCCACCTCTCTGGACTGTGGGTGATATTATGTTAAGTGATGATGGGTTAGGGTGTGGTTGGACGTCCAGCTCCACCTCTCTGGATTGTGAGTGATATTATGTTAAGTGATGATGGGTTAGGGTGCGGTTGGACGTCCAGCTCCACCTCTCTGGATTGTGGGTGATATTATGTTAAGTGATGATGGGTTAGGGTGTGGTTGGACGTCCAGCTCCACCTCTCTGGACTGTGGGTGGAGTTATGTTAAGTGATGATGGGTTAGGGTGTGGTTGGATGTCCAGCTTCACCTCTCTGGACTGTGGGTGGAGTTATGTTAAGTGATGATGGGTTAGGGTGTGGTTGGACGTTCAGCTCCATCTCTCTGGACTGTGGGTGGAGTTATGTTAAGTGATGATGGGTTAGGGTGTGGTTGGATGTCCAGCTCCACCTCTCTGGACTGTGGGTGGAGTTATGTTAAGTGATGATGTGTTATGGTGTGGTTGGGAGCTCCACCTCTCTGGACAGTGGGTGGAGTTATGTTAAGTGATGATGGGTTATGGTGTGGTTGGACATCCAGCTTCACCTCTCTGGACTGTGGGTGGAGTTATGTTAAGTGATGATGGGTTATGGTGTGGTTGGACGTTCAGCTTCACCTCTCTGGACTGTGGGTGGAGTTATGTTAAGTGATGATGGGTTAGGGTGTGGTTGGATGTCCAGCTTCACCCATCCACATACATATAAACACAGTTTGTATTTCATGGTGGTTCCTAACTTTATAAGAGCATTCATTTTCATGCTCAGAGGATGAAGAGCTGGAGCTCAGAGGATGAAGAGCTGGAGCTCAGAGGATGAAGAGCTGGAGCTCAGAGGATGAAGAGCTGGAGCTCAGAGGATGAAGAGCTGGAGCTCAGAGGATGAAGAGCTGGAGCTCAGAGGATGAAGAGCAGGAGCTCAGAGGATGAAGAGCTGGAGCTCAGAGGATGAAGAGCTGGAGCTCAGAGGATGAAGAACTGGAGCTCAGAGGATGAAGAGCTGGAGCTCAGAGGATGAAGAGCTGGAGCTCAGAGGATGAAGAGCTGGAGCTCAGAGGATGAAGAGCAGGAGCTCAGAGGATGAAGAGCTGGAGCTCAGAGGATGAAGAGCTGGAGCTCAGAGGATGAAGAGCTGGAGCTCAGAGGATGAAGAGCTGGAGCTCAGAGGATGAAGAGCAGGAGCTCAGAGGATGAAGAGCTGGAGCTCAGAGGATGAAGAGCTGGAGCTCAGAGGATGAAGAGCTGGAGCTCAGAGGATGAAGAGCTGGAGCTCAGAGGATGAAGAGCTGGAGCTCAGAGGATGAAGAGCAGGAGCTCAGAGGATGAAGAGCTGGAGCTCAGAGGATGAAGAGCTGGAGCTCAGAGGATGAAGAGCTGGAGCTCAGAGGATGAAGAGCTGGAGCTCAGAGGATGAAGAGCTGGAGCTCAGAGGATGAAGAGCAGGAGCTCAGAGGATGAAGAGCTGGAGCTCAGAGGATGAAGAGCTGGAGCTCAGAGGATGAAGAGCTGGAGCTCAGAGGATGAAGAGCTGGAGCTCAGAGGATGACATGACTTTTAATGTGACAATTGACATAAAATGTCAAAATATTGAGATAAAGTGGAAATTATGACAAGCTAAATCATAGATATGAGATTTTTTAAAAAAAATCGAAATTATGAGACAGTGGAGCTCATGACCTGTTATTAATATGAACACGTAGTTATTAATATGGCATTAATGCAAAAGCGAGGGCTCCTTCGGGAGTGTTTTTGTTTGGATTATTCTGATATATATCTGTTTATAGATGATCTGTGTTTTATGAGCTATTGAATATTTCTGAGCTGGATAAGATCATGTGGCTTAGGCAGTGATGTCATATCTGATATATCAGGAGCATAAACACATTATTCTCAGAGATATTATTCTGCAGCATTTATTCAGTAGGAAAATGCACGGATCCTTGGGAAAATCGCAGAAGCTCTTACGTCATCGGATGGTCAACCAGCACGCGGAGCGACGCGGGTTCGCCATTGGCCGATTGACCAGAGAACGGCTTTTCTCTGGTCAGATTAGGAAACTGCGCGCTGTGGGCTCGAAGGCGCGCCCTTCTTCCGCCATCTTGGCTCAAACAGCCCGTCGAGCGTCAGAGGGAACATCCGGGTGATCCAGCGCACCTCGGCGGCCATTGCGGCTCTTCATCGCGCAGCTTCATAACCTTGAGAGGGCGGAGCGTCTGCGCGCTGAACTGGAGTAGCAGCGGAGCGGGAGGAGAGACACCGAGCGACGGAGAGCTGCAGAAAACCGTTACACGGCAGCGCTGCTTCACCTCACGCGCACCGAGCCGCTGTAACGGAGGATCAGGGCGTGTTCCGGTGCGTCTAACGGACAATCATGAGCGCCGTTGGACGGGAACCGACGCGGCTGCGGCTTTGAGCGCGTTTTCACCGGAGGAATCGCTCCAGCCGTTTTTTTTTTTTTTTTTTTGCGGCCGCTCGCGTCACACTGACATTTATTATCTGAAGCGGCAGATTCCCGGAGCGGTGCGACCTGAATCCCGGAGCGTTGATTTTCCCTGACATCATCATCATCATCATCATCACCACCATCATCGTCGTCCGTCGTCCGGTGTGAACGGGCATCCTCGGTGCTCGTCGACGGGAATCCGCGGGATTTACAGCAGGATCCGGGGGTGAAAACCAAAACCTCGGATTCTGACATTCGCGGCGCGTTTCTGAGGGAAATCGGGTCTTTTCCCGAGGATCTGTCGGCGGGACGATGGCTGACGACGACGTGCTGTTCGAGGATGTGTACGAGCTCTGCGAGGTGATCGGGAAGTGAGTATCGCATCTAATCAATCACCGACGGATGATCGGCTCCGGTGTGAGGCGTTTTCCTCCGCTCTCTTTGTCTCGTGTGTTGACATTTTATTGCTCCTAGGTTCAGCTGACCGTGTGTGTGTGTGTGTGTGTGTGTGAGAGAGATAGAGTGAGTGTGTGTGTGAGTGAGAGTGTGTGTGTGTGATTTGACACTAATTTTCATTGATCAGTCACTCTTCATCCTCTCGGTTATCAGACTCTCCTGTCAGTCTCAAAAGGTGAAAGGTCATGTTTGTCTTTTCCATTGTGCAGATTTATTCTAATATTTAATGATATGGTCATTGATTATAAGTCGGTAGTGTAAATCTGGCTGAGAGGATGGGCCTGTGAGAGTGAGTGTGTGTGAGTGTGTGTGTGTGTGTGTGTGTGTGTGTGTGTGTGTGTGTGTGAGTGAGTGAGTGAGTGAGTGTGAGAGTGTGTGTGTGAGAGTGAGTGTGAGAGAGTGTGTGTGTGTGTGTGTGTGTGTGAGTATGTATGTGTGAGTGTGTATGTGTGTGTGTGTGTGTGTGTGTGAGTGTGTATGTGTGTGAGAGTGTGTGTGTGAGAGTGAGTGTGTGTGTGTGTGTGTGTGGACTGGTAATCCCTACGGTATGGGGACAAAATGTCCCCCACAAAGATGGCAATATCCAAATTTTTGTCCTTGTGGGGACATTTTTTGGTCCCCATGAGGAAAAACATCTTATAAATCACACTAAGTGATGTTTTTGAAAAAGTAAAAATGCAGCATGTCTCCTGTGATGGGTAGGTTTAGGGGCAGGGGCAGTGTAGGGGATAGAAAATACGGTTTGTACAGTATAAAATGCATTACGCCTATGGAATGTCCCCATAAAACATGGAAACACAACATGTGTGTGTGTGTGTGAGTGTGAGTGTGTGTGTGTGTGTGTGTGAGTATGTGTGTGTGTGTGTGTGCTGTTAATTGGTTGTGATGTTGAGTTGGTTTGTAGAGGTTAGGCCACTGGTTTCTTCCTAACTGGTGTTGAGCATCAGCGGAGGCTGTGGATCTGAGAGAGGAAGCTCCCAGAAGGCCGTGCTTCCACTGACACAGAGCAGCTCAGAGCGGGAAGAACATTTAATAACCTGATAAACCATAACCTTTAGTGTGCTGGAAACATTACATGGATGTTAAAGGTTCTTCATCACACACACACACACACACACACTCTCAGACACACACACACACACACACACACACACACACACGCTCAGTCCCCGTCCTTCCTTACAGATGGATCTTGTCTGAAGTGTGTGTGTGTGTGTGTCTTTGTTCAGTCAGTGAGTGTGTCTGAAGTGTGTGTGTGTGTTTAGCTGTTGTGGTCCGTGTTCAGTCAGTGTGTGTGTCTGAAGTGTGTGCGTCTGTGTTCAGTCAGTGTGTGTGTCTGAAGTGTGTGTGTGTGTGTGTGTTTGGCTGTTGTGGTCCGTGTTCAATCAGTGTGTGTGTTTCCCATGTTCACCTGTACACACACCGGTCCGTTATATTCCACATGAACCTCAGGCTCAGTTTCTCCTGGGATTGAGTCCCGTTTCCTCCTGGTGTTTAATCCGTCAGTCGGAGAGTGTAATTTCAGCATTGCTCAAACACACTAGCAGATGTGTGTGATTTTAGCATCACTGAGA
>CM040921.1:145000-152500 GCA_023029165.1 Gobiocypris rarus | reverse complement strand
AACTGGCTTTTACATTTCTTTATAATGAGCTGCGTGTGGTCTGTACCTTCAGAAGCATCATCATGAATCAGTAACTGTAATCATAATCTCTGGCTTTGAGGCTCGCTCCTGAACGCTGGGTTTCGATGGGCGGGGCCGCACTGGAGACTTGGAAGTAAACGCCCACGGCTGGGATTGGATGAGATTTGCATATGTAATGAGCTTCAGCTCCCCTGTCAGTTCACATTAGGGAGGGATCGTTTGGAAAGCGGCGACCGGAATGATTCTCTCGGTCACAGGCTCGTAAACGCCTTTATCAAACAAACACAATGATTTATTTCTCATCCAGAAGATGAGATTGATTGGAATATTATTTCTGTATAGCACACACACACAAACACACACACACACACACAAACACACACAAACACACGCTCACACACACACACACGCACATGTTGTGTTTCCATGTTTTATGGGGACATTCCATAGGCGTAATGCATTTTATACTGTACAAACCGTATTTTCTATCCCCCTACACTGCCCCTAAACCTACCCATCACACACACACACACACACACGCACACACACACACACACACACACACACACACACACACACAACACACACACACACACACACACACACACACACACACATACACACACACACACACACACACACACACACACACACACACACACACACACACACACACACACACTGCCCCTTCCCTAAACCTACCCATCACACACACACACACACACACTGCCCCTTAAACCTACCCATCACACACACACACACACACAAACACACACACACACACACACACACACTGCCCCTTCCCCTAAACCTACCCATCACACACACACACACACACACACACACACTCACACACACACACTCTCACACACACACACACACACACACACACTGCACAGTTTACTTTCTGTGATAAAAACCTCATCCTGTGTGATTTATAAGCATTTTGAAAAGTGAGGACATGGGGAACGTCCTCATATTTCACCCTCTTTTTGTAATACCTGTGTCATACCCATGTCATTATACACATTTGTGTCCTGATATTTCGCAAAAACATGCCCACACACACACACACACACACACACTACCCATCACAGGAGACATGCTGCATTTTAACATTTTCAAAAACATCACTTAGTGTGATTTATAAGATGTTTTCCTCATGGGGACCAAAAAATGTCCCCACAAGGACAAGGATTTTGGATATTGCCATCTTTGTGGGGACATTTTGTCCCCATACCGTAGGGATTACCAGTCCACACACACACACACACACACACACACACACACACACACACACACACACACACACACGCACACACACACACACACACACACACACACACACACACACACACACACACACACACACACACACACACACACACACACACACACACACACACACACACACACACACACACACACACACACACACACACACACACACACACACACACACACACACACACACACACACACACACACACAGGCTGAATGCCCTCTGGCCTTGCTGTGTGTGTCTGGTGTTCAGTGGCATCTTTAGTGACGCTCAGCCTGCTGGGATTGTGTCACATGCAGATGAAAGCGCAGCAAACACACAGAGTGGAGCTGTACTGAACATACGGTCCAGATCTCATCCTCACAGGACGTCCCACTGGGATGAGCGGATGACAGACTGGTTAGTGCTGGACACAGACGATCTGATTCAGTCCCGGTGGCAGAATCTGAGATTAGGATGAAACCGTGAGCCTGGGTCTGCCTCAGATGGCCGCTCGTGTCGGACTGGACTCGGTGTTCGGCCCATGATGCAGTGCTGAACAGACACGCATCGATGTGTGCTGCTCTAGGAGCTGATCAGGACTAATGCTGCTGATCGCGGGATCAATGAGCTCTCTTGACAGGAAGTGATGGACTCCAGGAGCTTTCCTGAAGCCTGATTGGTGCAGGTCGATCGCTGTTGGGTTACTGCTTTTATACAACAGCAGCTTTGTTGGCATTATTGGTTTCATGAAGATCCTTTCACATCCATGGAATCTTTCCATTGCAAAAAAAGCTTCTTTAGACCATTCACATGTTCTTTACAGTAAGAACAAAACGGTTATTTTAACAACGGGTCACTGAAAGGTTCTTTAGGGAGGCAAATATGGCTCTTCTACCCTTTTGGAACATTCATTTTTAAGACTGTACATTTATTAATAGAGTAAATCTTTCCTTTCCCAGTAATATTAGTTGATGAGTGTAACTGAGATTTACATCACAGCGTCTCGTGTGTGTTTGTCTGATGTTAAGAGGATGCAGATCATCCAGTCAGAACAGAGTAAATGAAGTGCAGGTGTTTGATTTCACACACACATCAGAAGCATGCTTCTGCTCAGAGACGATAGTGTCATCATCATAACCCACAGCAGATTCTGGAGCACATGTACAGAAACCTGAACATATTCTTGTTCCAAACGCACGGATATGAACCTGAACACACAGATATGAACACACAGATATGAACCTGAACACACAGATATGAACCCGAACACACAGATATGAACACACAGATATGAACACGCAGATATGAACCCGAACACACAGATATGAACCCGAACACACAGATATGAACACACAGATATGAACACGCAGATATGAACACACAGATATGAACAACAGATATGAACCTGAACACACAGATATGAACCCGAACACACAGATATGAACCCGAACACACAGATATGAACCTGAACACACAGATATGAACCCGAACACACAGATATGAACCTGAACACACAGATATGAACCCGAACACACAGATATGAACCCGAACACACAGATATGAACACACAGATATGAACACGCAGATATGAACACACAGATATGAACCCGAACACACAGATATGAACCTGAACACACAGATATGAACCCGAACACACAGATATGAACCCGAACACACAGATATGAACCTGAACACACAGATATGAACCCGAACACACAGATATGAACCTGAACACACAGATATGAACCTGAACACGCAGATATGAACACACAGATATGAACCCGAACACACAGATATGAACCTGAACACGCAGATATGAACCCGAACACGCAGATATGAACCTGAACACACAGATATGAACCCGAACACGCAGATATGAACCCGAACACACAGATATGAACCGAACACGCAGATATGAACCGAACACACAGATATGAACCGAACACACAGATATGAACCTGAACACGCAGATATGAACCCGAACACACAGATATGAACCTGAACACACAGATATGAACCCGAACACACAGATATGAACCCGAACACACAGATATGAACCCGAACACACAGATATGAACACACAGATATGAACCTGAACACACAGATATGAACCTGAACACACAGATATGAACCCGAACACACAGATATGAACCTGAACACACAGATATGAACCCGAACACACAGATATGAACCTGAACACACAGATATGAACCCGAACACACAGATATGAACCCGAACACACAGATATGAACCCGAACACACAGATATGAACCCGAACACGCAGATATGAACCTGAACACACAGATATGAACCGAACACAGATATGAACTTGAACACACAGATATGAACACACAGATATGAACCCGAACACACAGATATGAACCCGAACACGCAGATATGAACCCGAACACACAGATATGAACCTGAACACACAGATATGAACCTAACACATGCAGATATGAACCTGAACACACAGATATGAACACAGATATGAACCGAACACACAGATATGAACCGAACACACAGATATGAACCTGAACACACAGATATGAACCCGAACACACAGATATGAACCTGAACACACAGATATGAACCTGAACACACAGATATGAACCCGAACACACAGATATGAACCCGAACACGCAGATATGAACCCGAACACGCAGATATGAACCTGAACACACAGATATGAACCCGAACACACAGATATGAACTTGAACACACAGATATGAACCGAACACACAGATATGAACCGAACACACAGATATGAACGAACACACAGATATGAACCCGAACACACAGATATGAACCGAACACACAGATATGAACCTGAACACACAGATATGAACCCGAACATGCAGATATGAACCTGAACACACAGATATGAACGAACACACAGATATGAACCCGAACACACAGATATGAACCCGAACACACAGATATGAACACACAGATATGAACCTGAACACACAGATATGAACACACAGATATGAACCTGAACACACAGATATGAACACACAGATATGAACCTGAACACACAGATATGAACCCGAACACACAGATATGAACCTGAACACACAGATATGAACACACAGATATGAACACACAGATATGAACACACAGATATGAACACACAGATATGAACCTGAACACACAGATATGAACACACAGATATGAACACACTGAACACACAGATATGAACCTGAACACACAGATATGAACCTGAACACACAGATATGAACCGAACACACAGATATGAACCTGAACGATATGAACCTGAACACACAGATATGAACACACAGATATGAACCTGAACACACAGATATGAACCCGAACACACAGATATGAACCCGAACACACAGATATGAACCTGAACACACAGATATGAACCTGAACACACAGATATGAACCTGAACACACAGATATGAACCTGAACACACAGATATGAACCCGAACACACAGATATGAACCTGAACACACAGATATGAACCTGAACACACAGATATGAACCTGAACACACAGATATGAACACACAGATATGAACCCGAACACACAGATATGAACACACAGATATGAACCTGAACACACAGATATGAACACACAGATATGAACACACAGATATGAACCCGAACACACAGATATGAACCTGAACACACAGATATGAACCTGAACACACAGATATGAACACACAGATATGAACCTGAACACACAGATATGAACACACAGATATGAACCCGAACACACAGATATGAACACACAGATATGAACCTGAACACACAGATATGAACCTGAACACACAGATATGAACACACAGATATGAACCTGAACACACAGATATGAACACACAGATATGAACCTGAACACACAGATATGAACCTGAACACACAGATATGAACCTGAACACACAGATATGAACACACAGATATGAACCTGAACACACAGATATGAACCTGAACACACAGATATGAACACACAGATATGAACACACAGATATGAACACACAGATATGAACCTGAACACACAGATATGAACAAGGAACACACAGATATGAACCGAACACACAGATATGAACCTGAACACACAGATATGAACAGATATGAACCTGAACACACAGATATGAACACCTGAACACACAGATATGAACAAGAAACACACAGATATGAACACACAGATACGAAACCCACACAGATATGAACACACAGATATGAACACACAGATATGAACACACAGATATGAACCTGAACACACAGATATGAACCCAGACACACAGATATGAACACACAGATATGAACCGAACACACAGATATGAACACAGATATGAACACACAGATATGAACCCTGAACACACAGATATGAACCGAAACACACAGATATGAACCCGAACACACAGATATGAACCCGAACACACAGATATGAACCTGAACACACAGATATGAACCTGAACACACAGATATGAACACACAGATATGAACACACAGATATGAGAAACACACAGATATGAACACACAGATATGAACACACAGATATGAACCTGAACACACAGATATGAACACACAGATATGAACCCACACAGATATGAACACACAGATATGAACCTGAACACACAGATATGAACCCTGAACACACAGATATGAACACAGATATGAACACACAGATATGAACCTGAACACACAGATATGAACCTGAACACACAGATATGAACCTGAACACACAGATATGAACTGAACACACAGATATGAACCTGACACACAGATATGAACACACAGATATGAACACACAGATGATGAACACACAGATATGAACCTCAGATATGAACCACATATATGAACATGAACACACAGATATGAACCTGAACACGTCATGATGGTTATGAACACACAGATATGAAGATTCTGCTGGTCACAGTTCTACCATGGTATGCGTTTCCTCACAGATATCTCCGGTGTGTGTGAGCGTTTGTTCCAGATGTTTTGAGGTCAGACTAACGCTCCTCCTCTGGAGATGTGTTGATTTAATGGAGGCCGTCCATCCATCCATCCACACACACATCCATCCACACACATCCATCCACACACATCCATCCATCACACATCCATCCATCCACACACACATCCATCCATCCACACACATCCATCCACACATCCATCCACACACACATCCATCCACACATCCATCCATCCACACACATCCATCCACACACACATCCATCCATCCACACATCCATCATCCACACACACATCCATCCACACATCCATCCATCCACACATCCATCCATCACACATCCATCCACACACACATCCATCCACACACACATCCATCCACACACACATCCATCCACACATCCATCCATCCACACACACATCCATCCACACACATCCATCCACACACACATCCATCCATCCACACACATCCATCCATCCACACATCCATCCATCCACACACATCCATCTATCCACACACACATCCATCCACACACATCCATCCATCCACACACACATCCATCCATCCACACACACATCCATTCATCCACACACACATCCATCCTATTATGTATTCATTAGTTACTTTGGGTTAGGGTTATTATAAATAATATTATTATTTACTGTATTTACTATGTATGTATTTATTTATTTATATATGTTTACTTTAATCGTTAATTATTTTTTTTATTTATTTGCTTATGTACTTTATTATCTACCTATTTGCTTCATTAATTTAATGTTTTGATCACAATGAAAGGTTAGATTAGAAGTGATATTTGAAGGTGTGGCAGGGTCACATGATCATGTGGGTCGTGGGGTCGAGCAGGACACTAGTGAAGGTCATGGGTCAAGTGCCGCTGGTACAGTGTTGATTCGAACGGACGGTAGTGATCACATGACCAGCCCGTGTGACTGATACAGTAATGTGATTCATCCCAGAAGTGTGTCCTCATCACTTACTGTTTTAGGAAAGAAAGCCGAATAAAGTGAGTGTTGAGTTCAGTAGTTCATCAGTTCAGGACTCGTCTGGTTGTGTTGTGACGTAATGTTTCCCTCCATCACATGCTGCTCAAATAGACTGTGTGTGTGAGAGTGTGTGTGTGAGTGAGTGAGTGTGTGTGTGTGTGTGTGTGTGAGTGAGAGTGTGTGAGTGAGAGTGAGTGAGTGTGTGTGAGTGTGTGTGTGTGAGTGAGTGAGTGAGTGAGTGAGTGTGTGAGTGAGAGTGTGTGAGTG
>CM040921.1:115000-135000 GCA_023029165.1 Gobiocypris rarus | reverse complement strand
TGTGGGGACATTCCATAGGCGTAATGCATTTTATACTGTACAAACCATATTTTCTATCCCCTACACTAAACCTACCCATCACACACACACACACACACACACACACACACACACACACACACACACACACACACACATTATCACACATACACACTGCTCTCAAGTCTCAAACCTACCCACCACACACACACACACACACACACACACACACACACACACACACACACACACACACACACACACACACACACACACTGCCTAACCTACACACACACACACACACACACACACACACACACACACACACACACACACACACACACACACACACACACACACACACACACTACCCATCACAGAAGACATTGATCTCAGACACACACACACACACACACAGAGCTTGATCTCAGACAAACAACACACACACACACACACACCGATCTTGATCTCAGACACACACACACACACACACACACACACACACACACACAGAGCTTGATCTCAGACACACACACACACACACACACACACACATAGCTTGATCTCACACACACACACACACACACACACACACACACACACAAACACACAGAGCTTGATCTCAGACACACACAGATGAATTCGTGATTTACTCACAGTTTAGCATGTTAATTCCTTGAGTTGCACAAACGCTGCAGCTGCACGCTCATCCATTCAGATGGAACACAAAGGTTTCAGTCTTTCTGTCAGATCCTCTTTCATTCCTTCATGAGAGTCTGATGTCTTTCTGCTTCCCTTCCGAGCGCTCAGAACGTCTGCCGTGGCGCTCTCTCTCTCTGTGTGTGTGTGTGTGTCTCTCTCTCTCTCTCTCTCTCTCTCTCTCTCTCTCTCTCTCTCTATCAGTCCTTTCGTCACCACAGCTTCACACGAGTGGCGTTACATGAGCCGTTTCATGTTATATTTGCAGTGCAGAATGTTGTTCACTCCCTTGGTTTATGGTTTAGTTGAAGCTCTGCATTCACACAGGTCTTATGAAGGGTTTGTGGCATGTGTGCTCTCATCTCATATTATCTCATGTGAGACTGTATCCAGAGGTGTCATGAGATCACATGTGGCTTTATGTAGGACGTGTTCAGTGGTCTCATATGTGTGTGTGTGTGTGTGTGTGTGTGTTCAGCCTCACTGTGTGCTGCTGGCCTCGAAGGAGAACTCGGCTCCTGTCAAACTGGGCGGCTTCGGGGTGGCGATCCAGCTGGGCGAGTCCGGCCTGGTGGCGGGAGGTACGTGTGTGTTTTCACCGCCAGATCTTCATGTTTACAGGAAGTGCAGACGAGCAGCCCTTTGCTCTGATTTGTTCCTAACCCCCAGGGCCTCTGTGTCTTTGTTTCTCGTGTAGGTCGGGTTGGGACCCCTCACTTCATGGCTCCTGAGGTGGTCAAGCGAGAGCCGTACGGGAAGCCGGTGGACGTTTGGGGCTGCGGAGTCATTCTCTTCATCCTCTTGAGCGGCTGTTTGCCTTTTTATGGCACCAAGGAGCGTCTGTTTGAAGCCATTGTGAAAGGGAAGTACAAGGTACGGCAGGATTTACAGAAGCAGCGAATGAACACTAAAGACAGACGTCACGTTTAATGTTCGTTCCACTGGTGTTTGGGGCAGAATGATAAATCTGATGCGGACAGAACCGCTGGACCGACTCTATCACAGCATTACATATATCTATGCAGAAGTCAATCCCAGAATGCATTATGAGGATTCTCCAATCTAGGACTGAGAATAAAGGCAGTACTACATTACATATATCTATGCAGAAGTCAATCCCAGAATGCATTATGAGGATTCTCCAATCTAGGACTGAGAATAAAGGCAGTACTATTTTGTTTCATGCAATACAGAAATTCATGCAAAACTGAAGATATTAAAGGGAAAGTTCACCCAAAAATGAAGAAGACCCCATGATTTACCCATCATAGCTGTGTATGACATTCTTCTTCCAGACAAACACAATCAGAGTGTCCTGGCTCTTCCCAGCTTTATAATGGCAGTGAATGGCAGCCCAAAATCTGAAGCTCAAAAAAGTGCACTTTTATAATTATGATCGATGCACTTTTATGATGGATGGATGCAATTTTATGATTATGATCGATACACTTTTATGATGGATAGAGGCACTTTTATGATTGATAGATGCACTTTTATTTTACATTACATTTACATTTAGGCATTTAGCAGACGCTTTTATCCAAAGCGACTTACAACATAGGAGTACAGGAAGCGATCGGTCATGAATAGGCGAAAAACGCAAAAAGCGCCTTAAATACCAAGTTTTGGACATTACATAGAATAAGCTTAAGCTAGAATAAGGAAGGAATAAAAGAGAAATAGAGGAAGAGTTTTTTAAAAAAAATTTATGATAAGGTGAAGTGCTCACGAAAGAGATGAGTTTTTAGCTGTCTTTTGAATGATGACAGTGATTCTGCCATCCGGATGGAGGTAGGAAGATTGTTCCACCAGCCAGGAACGGTGAATGAAAAAGTTCTGGAGAGGGATTTCATGCCTCTCTGTGATGGTACCATAAGCCTACGCTCCTTACCTGAGCGAAGGCTTCTGGTAGGGGTGTAGACTCGTAGGAGCGAGTCGAAATATGCAGTGCCGAGCCTGTGGTGGATCCATAAGCGAGTGGCTGCCAGTGCAGAGAGATGAAGAGAGGTGTGACATGGGCCCTTTTGGGCTCATTGAATACAAGACGTGCTGCAGCATTCTGAATCAATTGAAGAGTTTTGATTGCACACGATGGAAGACCAGCCAGAAGCGCATTGCAGTAGTCAAGCCTAGAAATGACAAGGGCCTGGATGAGAAGTTGTGTTGCTCTGTAAGGAACGGTCTGATCTTCCTGATGTTGTGCAGAGCAAACCTGCATGATCGAGCTGTCTTTGAAATGTGGTCTTTGAAGGACAGCTGGTCGTCAAAGATTACTCCAAGATTTCTGACCGACCCTGAGGGGGTAATCAGAGATGAACCTTGCTGGATGGTGAAGTTGTGTTGTAGAGTCGGATTGGCAGGGAAGACGAGAAACTCAGTCTTTGCCAGGTTGAGCTGAAGGTGGTGTTCTTTCATCCATGCCGAGATGTCTGCCAGACAGCTTGAGATGCGTCCATCTACTGTGGGGTCATCTGGTTTAAATGAAAGATAGAGTTGAGTGTCATCAGCATAGCAATGGTATGAGAAGCCATGTGCCTGTATGATGGGTCCCAGTGACGTAGTGTAAATGGAGAAGAGAAGAGGTCCCAGCACTGAGCCCTGAGGAACCCCCGTGGTCAGTCGATGTGCTTTGGATACCTCACCTCTCCAGGCAACCTTGAAAGACCTACCTGTGAGGTAAGACTCAAACCAGTGGAGTGGAGTCCCTGTGATGCCCAGTGATGAGAGGGTGGACAGAAGAATCTGGTGATTCACTGTGTCAAATGCAGCAGATAGATCGAGGAGGATTAGGACTGATGATCTGGAAGCAGCTTTTGCCATCCGCAGGGCTTCAGTGACTGACAGTAATGCAGTCTCTGTTGAGTGGGCCTTTTGAAACCTGACTGGTTAACGTCCAGCTGATTTGACTGTGAGGAAAAATGAAACCTGGTTGAGAACAACCCGCTCAAGTGTTTTTGCTATGTAAGGCAGAGAGAAATAGGTCTGTAGTTCTCTAGAAGTGATGTGTCTAGAGTGGGTTTCTTAAGCAGTGGGGTGACCCGGGCCTGCTTGAATGTGGTAGGGAAAAAGCCAGTGCTGAGAGATGTGTTGATGATGTGTGTGAGTGCTGGTAGAAGTGTGGGAGAGATGTGTGTGTGTGTGTGTGAGAGGGCTGGTAGAAGTGTGGGAGAGATGGCTTGTAGAAGGTGTGAGGGGATAGGATCTAGAGGGCAGGTGGTGGGATGGCTGGAGAGGAGAAGTTTAGATACTTCTGCCTCAGTGAGTGTAGAGAAGGAGGAGAGAAGATGTTTGGCTGTGGGTGTGGCTGATCTAAAATCCTGTGTGTGCGGGGGTGGGAACTGACTGCTGATGGTTGTAGTTTTATTTGTGAAGAAGTGGGCAAAGTCGTCTGCAGATAGGGAGGTGGTAGGAGGTGGTGGAGGTGGACAGAGGAGAGAGTTGAATGTTCTGAAGAGTGTGTGTGTTAGAGGTGCTGTTGATTTTGTTGTGGAAATATGAGGATTTAGCCACATGGACATCATCTGAGAATGATGAGAGCAGAGATTGATATTTACCCAGGTCAGGACGGGTCATTGATTTTCGCCATTTTCTCTCTGCTGCCCTTAGTTTTGTCCGGTGTTCAGGAAGAACATCAGATAACCATGGGTTAGCAGGAGTGGGGCGTGCTGGCCTAGAAGACAGAGGGCAGATACTATCTAGACAAGAAGTTAAAGTAGAGCATAGAGTGTCTGTTGCAGTGTTGACATCCATGGATGAGAACTGTGTGGGTGAGGGAAGAGAGGATGACACAGCGGAGGAGAGATGAGAGGGAGAAAGAGAGCGTAGGTTTCGTCTGAAAGTAACTGGTTGTGGGATTATGGATGCGGGAGCAGTAAGTTGTAGATTAAAAGTGATGAAGTAATGGTCTGAGGTGTGTAGGGGTTTGACCAGGATATTATCTGTAGTGCAGTTGCGTGTGTATATGAGGTCAAGTTGGTTACCAGATTTGTGGGTGTGTGAGGTGACATGTCGTTTGAGATCGAATGAGGCTAGGAGGGAGTGGAAGTCTGTAGCATATGGTTTGTCCAGGTGAATATTGAAGTCGCCAAGAATTAGAAGTGGGCTGCCATCCTCCGGAAATGAGGACAGCAGCACATCTAGTTCCTCAACAAAGGTGCCCAATTGACCTGGGGGACGGTAAATGACTACAAGATGGATTTTAACGGGAGTTGAGACTGTAATAGCATGGTATTTTATGATGATAGATGCACTTTTATGATGGATGGATGCCCTTCCCTGTCCTTCCCTGCCATTATAAAGGAAGAGCCAGGACACTCTGATTGTGTTTGTCTGGATGAAGAATGTCATACACAGCTGGGATGGGTAAATTGTGGGGTCGTCTTCATTTCTGGGTGAAATTTCCCTTTAAGTCTTGTTTACAGAAAAATGGATCAAAATGAAGCGAGTTTGTGCTTAAAACATCTGTCAATGACGTCAGACACATAAACATAAAGATCTGCGACCCCATTGGTGGATAACTGCTCTTTGATAAATGTCTCAGTGAACAAGACTTTAAATCTGCAGTCAGTAAATGTGTCTTGATTTGAGCACGTTTAGATGAGGAACATCACTTCAGTCAGACTTCAGGACGGCTCCGTGTCATGGAGATACAAACTAACAGCCGCTGGATGAAGGTTCAGTGTGTGTGTGTGATATAGTGTGTGTGATATAGTGTGTGTGTGTGTGTTTGTCAGATGAATCCTCGGCAGTGGAGTCAGATCTCTGAGAGCGCTAAAGACCTGGTGCGGCGTATGCTGATGCTGGACCCGGCCGAGAGGATCACCGTCTATGAAGCGCTCAACCACCCCTGGCTCAAGGTCTCACACACTCACACACACACACACACACACACACTGCCCCTAAACCTACCCATCACACACACACACACACATACACACACAACCACACTCACACACACACACACTCGCACACACACACAGACTCTCACACACACACACACACACACACACACACACACACACACACACACACACACTGCCCCTAAACCTACCCATCACACACACACACACATATACACACACAACCACACTCACACACACACACACACACACACACTCGCACACACACACAGACTCTCACACACACACTCACACACACACACACACACACTCCTGTCGGCATGAAAATGATCATTTCTTCTCCTGCATGACTGCACATCACTTCCTGTTTCTGTAATTGGAGCGGGTTCAGTTGGTCTGATGTTGTGTGTGTTGTGCAGGAGCGAGATCGCTACTCGTATAAGATCCACCTGCCCGAGACGGTGGAGCAGCTGAGGAAGTTCAACGCTCGGAGGAAACTGAAGGTGTGTAGTGTAAACGAGCAGAGACACACACGCAGACGTCCACAAGCATCAGCGTTAGATCACAGCCTGGCTGCTTTCTGCTAATAATCGAGTCATCTTGATTTCCACAGCGCTTTATGATTTTAAAATCACTGGGCTACATAAAAAGTTGTTTCAGGGTTCATCCAAACATCATCATCATGAAGAACACAGGAAGTAACAGGCCAATATACACATACGTCACATGACCCGAGGAAGTCACATGACTACTCCACATAATTTCCCAGCAGGCAATTTTGCGTTTAAAAGACGTCGAACAGCTGGGCGTCTAGACTGAAACAAGGCATGGTTCTGCTGTCAGTGAACGCCTCACATCGTCTGACCGAACGCTAGGCATGGCACAGGAACCACACACCTGGTACTCACCTGAGTTTCCTGACAGGGTGTTTAGGCTATAGAGGGTCAGTCCCAGCTGGACCGAACCGAGACGTGACTGTGGCAGAGCTGTAGAAGAAGACATGTACAGAAGGTTTCAGCGGTGATAAACAGGAAATGACACAACTTTATCAGATATGAGACACATGTAGGTTCTGCTGTAAAGACAATCATTATTCCCATCAGACCAGTGATTATTAGATATTGGTTTAACACAGCCAGTGAGTTTGACACGTGAGGAGCAGTCAAGATAACACAATAAAGCTGCATTAGCTTGATTTAAACCTCATATCAGTGACGACCCCCCCCACCCTGATGACATACAAAAACATCTCTTCACTCGTGTAGTCTGTTAGCACCACTACTGTGCAACATTTCCACCACCTTTGACCATATCATGTCCTACACCTCTACTGGAGACTCCATGTCCTGCATGAACCCGGAGGAAATGAGTGTTAAACATACTGGAGCTCATGAAACCATCAGCCGCCCGTTCTCACCACAGCTCTGAACAATGCTATAGAGTGGGCGTGGGTAATCTGCAGCGCGGAGGGGGGTGAGGGGAGACTGACAGCACAGACACGGCTTCTGATTCACTCTCAGTAAAGCCTTCGATAACACAAATGCATGAAGTGCATATCATGTGGTGTTTACCGCAGCCATACGACACTGCTGCATCATTGATCACTTCTGAGGCTTATTCTGCAGCGTTTTATGAGCCGTTTGATCGGTTACACTCACAGTGTGGATGAATCGCGCTTGTTTCCAAGACTCAGATCTACTGAAGGGAACTTATGCCACGCAGAAACTCTTACCAAGCAAAAACAAACACTCGTTTTTGATCCAGTGCATCTCTCTCTTACTGATAGTGATCTCACTCTTTGAAGCGCCTGTCAATCACTGCGTGCTGCTGTGTTACAGGTTTTTACAATCGCTATGATAATTATTTCAATACTTTGAAATTTCCTAAACTCTTAACGCACCGACAGACCTACATCACACAATTGGCAAAACGGTTAATTTCATGCTCAAAATCACTCATTGTAAACTAAACTCCAACACTAATTTTCAAAATACAATAATTCACTAACACAATACGCCCACATGTTCTCCTCCATCAGGAACATCACGTCAATCACAGCACAGTGTCATAAACACACTAACACTGAAGGAATCACAGAAACTGTGTCAGCTCTGCCCTTACACATACAGCACATTTCACTGATCAGAGATTGTGTGTCTTTTGAAGACTCTACATTTTTGATTTGTTGGATTTAGTAAATGCATGCATTTTGTTTCTTTTGCTGCAGAAATTCAATACAAAAACTGAATGACCCGTCTCAGAGTAGCTTTATGGGATGCCCTTCAGTTTTATTTCATTATCAGTGATCATCATGATGGGAATAGCACGTTCCTGTTCTTCATTCAGGAGCTTTCCTCTGCTCCCAGAGCTCAAACAGGCCCTCCTTTACTGTATACCATATAGTCATGTGCTTGAAAAAACATCAACACCTGAACAATCAGCTGTGATTTATATATCTGCATAACTTCAATGGCTGTTTCTCAGTACCAATGGAATAAAATACAGGGGATATATTTGTGTTTCAGTTCACGATATGAACAGATGTTCACCTCGACTTTAGTCTGTAAGGTTAGGTTTAGAACAAGGTGTGATCTGTTCTGAGATCAGTGTTAAAGCATTGGTCAATCTGGCAGTAAAAGCCATTGTTCTGGTCTTGGTTGAGCTTGTGTGCAAAAGAAGTTCAAGCATTTTAAATTTGTGTTAAATGTATGCATTTTGTGCAAAAGCAAGAATAAATGTGTTAATTGTATAGCCTAAATAGACAGATGTTGTGCTAACTGCGTTAAGAGTTCAGGAAATTTGTTAAAAGTATTGAAAAAATTGTCATAACGATTGTAAAAAACTGTAAGCCAGGCCTGTTCTCATTGGATAAGGACACAGACTCATGAATAATTATGAGACACCGATGAGTCATCGCCGTACTATAGGACGAGAAATTCAGAGAAAACCCAGAAGTTGCATATAGAGCAGAAAGGTTTCAAATGACCTTGTTTTCTCCTACAATCAAAACGAGTGGAAGGTAACATTGACTTCTATGATGGCCAACACTCATAACTCTTGGTTTAGGGTTTCATGACCCTTTAGTCATTTTATGAACCATTTTTACATTTTGTCGTGCATTTTCCACATGACCAGCACAATGTCGTCCTAACGCTAATCTCTGCGATGTGTTTAGTGATCTCTGTAAGTTCTTCATCCATGTACTGGATAAATCAGTCTAGCATTGACTTTTCCCAAAACTTTCCAGGCCATCCTTACACCACTTAGATTATGGAGAACACACCCCAGTTCTGATAATGTTTTGCTAACGTTCCCATTAAATGTTCTCTGAACGTTCAAATCTTCTAGTTTTTTACTGGAGATCTGACCAGGAGAAGCTCCTCTTGTAGGATTCTCCAAACATCCTCTGGAACGAGGAGTTTCATTCCATGATGAATGATGTATAAATCATGTTTTTGTGCTTGCGTTTGGAGAACATTAAAGACCAGAGGTCTCATTATTCCCACTGTGTGAGAGAGGCGGACGCCACTTCCTGCGCAAAAGTTGGGATTTATAAAAAACAAACATAATGTGCACACCGACACACACTGCAAAAAATGCTTTTCTCAGTCATTTTGTCTTGTTTCCAGTCTAAATATCTAAGATGCATGATAACTTGCTAAGATATTTGTTCTTGTTTTGTGGAAATTAAAATCTAAAGTGATCCGCCAATGGTTGCTAATATAATCTTGTTTCTGTTTGAAATCTTGTTGTTTCAGTCCCAAACCGAACAAGAGTATTTTTATTAACTCGTCTAGTAAAAGCGTCTTGATTTAAGGATTAGCAGATATTTGGACTGAATATGAAGAGCATTTTCTGCCGGTCAAACTCTGAGCCAAGCGACGATGGCGATCTGAAGGAAAACACTAGAAATCCTCATCCCAATCAAAAATACAGTCCATGAAAATAAAGAGTGATTTTACATCTGATCATTTAGATTAAATATGCCATTCTCATGAATGGAGACTATCCAGAATGAACTACAGCGAGATACAGAATAATGATCAGTAATGTGTAATAAGGCCATGTGTTTATATTCAACATATAAAGCATTTAATAATGCTATTTGGCCAGTGGGAAAGACTGAGGACAACTCTCTCTGAAACGTATTTGAGACTGTTTTGATGTAAGGGATCAAGGGAAGGACAGGATCCTGAATGATTTCAGCAGTATAATGTGCCGTATCTTTTCCTAATGCACCGTTAAACATCTCATCACATGGATCATGCATATGCAAATGATATGCAGATGAGGCTATGCATAGTAAAACTGGGCGTGGTGAGCTCCATATATGGGGAGACGCGCGAGTGCTCATTTCGTTGATGGATCGTTTCCGTGAAAAAAGGTTGTCAATGAAAAGCGAGACGATAACTAAATAAAAAACAGTTTATATGACAAAAGTCAATGAAAAAAACAAGAGGAAAATGTTAGGGATAAGATCCCGTCAGAACAGATGTCCTGTCCGTTAACGGATGAGCACACCTGTGGGAAAACACACCACAGCGCTTCAGAGCGGCTCAATCCATGAATTACACACATTAATAATGACAGGGAACGATTATAAAGTCATGCGGAGGAATACTGACAGAGTTTACTTCACCATGTTTATAAGGGAATGTGTTTTAGACGGTTGGATCTCCCTCATCTGAACTGCAAAGACATTTCAAAATAAGAGTCCTGGCGTTTTATGAGCTTGTTTATAATAAAAAGTCACGCATGTATTTAATCTCATTCCCATTAACTCATAGTCAGGAGGACAGACGGAGAGCAGGACACAGTATTCATCAGGGCTTTAATAGTCCATTAAAACATTCATTACTGGAAATGAAATAAACGTATTTGAAGCTTTAGCCTGATATACTAACTCAAACAGAAATACAACATTATAAAAACTATATCGATGTGTTGAAATAACAAACAGAAGAAGTGTGTTTTAATGTCAAAAACACACTGATGTGAACATGTGTCCTGTATACGGTCGGGATGCGATGCTTAAATGCTCATTCGATTGAGTCGACTAAAACTAGAAACAATTCATGTGTCTAAAATATGACTAAAACTAAATCAAAATGAACACACACTCTTCCGCTGACTGAGGTTTTAAATCTATCTTTTGTGTGTACGCACACTTTTAGGATGAAGTCTAGGTAAAGTCTTGTACATGCGGCCCAGATATGGGGATGCGAGTGTGGAGCAGGCGATCGAACTCTGCCTCAGTTCTGGGGTGTCAGGTTAGCGAGAGTAAAGTTCTCATTGACAGACAAACAGGCGCTGACACATGAAAGCACAGGATGTTGTGTTCTAATGCATCAAACGGTTCATCAGGTGCGTGCCTGTGTGAGCCCAGAGGAGTAGAGAGATGTGTGTGTGAAGGTGAAGATGTGGTTTGAGCTCTAGAAGACAAATGTCAAATGTCTGCGGTTCAGAACAATGATTTCATCAAAATCTCCATAATGAATGAAATAAAGAGATGACACCTTCTGTGTGTGTGTGTGTGTGTGTGTGATTCACAGGGTGCTGTCCTCGCTGCCGTCTCAAGTCACAAGTTCAACTCGTTTTACGGCGACCCTCCCGAAGACCTCCATGATTTCTCAGAGGACCCCACGTCTTCAGGTACGTCAGACAGCGCTGCGGGTCCAGTCATTGCATGACCTCCGTCTGGTTTATCAGTCACTGTGAGAGTCTGGTGACCTCTGGAGACTCTCACGTCTTCTGAAGCGCCAGGTCTCAGCAGATCCAGCGTTACTGCGTGATTTATGATTATGAGCTGATGGCAACACTTTATAATAAGGACACAAACATTAACTAACAATGAACAATAATTCCACAGCATTTATGCATTCAAATTAACTTCAACACTTACTAATACGTTATTAACATTAGATAAAGCATTGTGAACTAACATGAACAAACAATTTACCTTTGTATTTTTACTAACTAACATTGACAAGGATTATTAAGTGTTGTGTAAACCGTACATTATTTATCCTGAGCTGAGAATGGAAACATCATTTCTAAAGCATTTATTAATCTCAGTTAATTTGTCAATGTTAATTTTAGCTGTACGAACAATGAACATCAGTGTATTTTAATTCATTAATGTAACAAAGGTTGATTAATACTGTATTGCTCATTGTTAGTTAATGTTATAATTATGTCATAATTGGCTCATGTTAATTAATGAGACCTTATTGTAAAGTGTCACTGAACAAACAAATGATCAGCCGGTTTCATGAGAAATGAGTGTGAACACTGTAGAAATCTGCTGGATATCAGTCCCAGAATAGCCTGGATGCCAGCAGAATTTAGCCCCGCTCCATAGAGGAGTTATTATGCCCGAACAGAAACTGTTGGGACCAATGAGATCATCAGGGCGGGCTTTAGACGATGATGGACAGATGATCAACAGTAGCGTAATCATCCACGTCATCAAAGGCGGTTTGGGTTACTTGGGCACTAAACGGAGAGAACATGTTCGTATATGCATTCCCCTTCACTATCTCTCTCAGAAACGATGATCGTGTTGGGAAGTACTCTGTGTATCCTTAAATTCTTTTTTTACAACACTGGCAAAGATCGTTTACACTCATCTTTTTCTTCTAACGTTACTGCAATTTTGCGCCACTGCTACTCAAAACTATAGCCCAAAACAATCCCAATAGCTTTCCAGGGGGTTCTCCGGAAAAAAAATGGCGTTTGGTTGGCAAAATATGTTATTTTGGAAAGGTAGGAAAATTTGCATTCCTGGGGCTATGTATCACATAATTGGGGTCGCTCCAACCCACGGACATGGAGAACAACCCGCGGGAAAAACACGGACTTGGCAACACTTGCAGTTGAGTTCTGTTGACATTTGACAACTAACGTTACGTTTCTTCGTTGCTCTGATTGGTCTTCCCTGGTTCGGGTGAAACGCCCCATAATCAAAGCCCAATGGAGCAGTTTCAGACTCATATTCTGACTAGAATTGAGTATGACCACGTCAGGCTAGTCCCAGAATGCTCTTCACTGATTCGCAGGAATCAGGGCTGACACTTGTATCACGATTCGATAACTAATGGGTTTGGAAATATATCAGATACAAGTCAACGAAGTAAAGCTGTAAACTCAGCAGGAACCCGCCAGTCGCTGCATTACTGTAATATTACAGGCGAAACACATTCATTTTTTATAACAATGTCATTATAATACAATATTTTTAATGACATAATTATGTTTCTACTTGGTTTTTGATATAAACATTTAAATGGTGGCTGTCATAAAATTACAGATTTTTTTAATCAAATGAAATATTGAAAGGCAGGTTATGTTAAAATAATGAATATGTAATCTAGGGCAGTGGTTTTCAAACCTGTTCTGGAGGACCACCAGCCCTGCACATTTTGTATGTCTCCCTATATCAGACACACCCATTTCAGGTCTTGCAGTCTCTACTGTAGTAATGAGCTGATGAGTTGAAGCAGGTGTGATAGATGAGGGAGACACTCTAAATGTGCAGGGCTGGTGGTCCTCCAGGACAGGTTTGAAAACCACTGATCTAGTGCATATATTAAAACACTCCTCTGGAGTTATTCTTCTTGCTGACTATAGAGTGTTGGTGATTTAATGGCTTTAATTTGATCAATTGCTGTGTTTCGATGGTTGAAACTCTGATTGATGATCACGTGACACGTGATTGATGTCAGTCAGTTGTTCTGTACCTTCTGATGTTCATCAGAACACACACTCACACACAGACACACACACACACACACACACACACATGTTGTGTTTCCATGTTTTGTGGGGACATTCCATAGGCGTAATGCATTTTATACTGTACAAACCATATTTTCTATCCCCCTACACTGCCCCTGCCCCTAAACCTACCCATCACAGGAGACATGCTGCATTTTTACATTTTCAAAAAACATCACTTAGTGTGATTTATAAGATGTTTTCCTCATGGGGACCAAAAAAATGTCCCCACAAGGACAAAAATTTGGATATTGCCATCTTTGTGGGGACATTTTGTCCCCATAACGTAGGGATTACCAGTCCACACACACACACACACACACACACACACACACACATATACTGTTTGAATTTGAGAGCTGAGACTTTGTTTCATATTAAAATGTTGAAAGCACAGAGATTATTGGCGGCCCTAAAGAGTTGAGGATCACTTGTCGGATGAACACAGGTGAACACAGATGAACACAGGTGAACACAGATGAACACAGATGAACACAGATGAACACAGGTGAACACAGATGAACACAGGTGAACACAGATGAACACAGATGAACACAGATGAACACAGGTGAACACAGGGGAACACAGATGAACACAGGGGAACACAGATGAACACAGATGAACACAGGTGAACACAGGGGAACACAGATGAACACAGATGAGGACAGATGAACACAGATGAACACAGATGAACACAGGGGAACACAGATGAACACAGATGAACACAGGGGAACACAGATGAACACAGGTGAAAACAGATGAAGACAGGTGAACACAGAGGAACACAGATGAACACAGGTGAAAACAGATGAAGACAGGTGAACACAGAGGAACACAGATGAACACAGGTGAACACAGATGAACACAGATGAACACAGATGGACACAGGGGAACACAGATGAACACAGATGAACACAGATGAACACAGGGGAACACAGATGAACACAGGTGAAAACAGATGAAGACAGGTGAACACAGAGGAACACAGATGAACACAGGTGAACACAGATGAACACAGGGGAACACAGATGGACACAGATGGACACAGGGGAACACAGATGAACACAGGTGAACACAGAGGAACACAGATGAACACAGGTGAACACAGATGAACACAGGGGAACACAGATGGACACAGATGGACACAGGGGAACACAGATGAACACAGGGGAACACAGATGGACACAGATGAACACAGATGGACACAGATGAACACAGATGAGGACAGATGAACACAGGGGAACACAGATGAACACAGGGGAACACAGATGAACACAGGGGAACACAGATGAACACAGGGGAACACAGATGAACACAGGGGAACACAGATGAACACAGATGAGGACAGATGAACACAGGTGAAAACAGATGAAGACAGGTGAACACAGAGGAACACAGATGAACACAGGGGAACACAGATGGACACAGATGGACACAGGGGAACACAGATGAACACAGGGGAACACAGATGGACACAGATGAACACAGATGAGGACAGATGAACACAGGGGAACACAGATGAACACAGGGGAACACAGATGAACACAGGGGAACACAGATGAACACAGGGGAACACAGATGAGGACAGGTGAACACAGGGGAACACAGATGAACACAGGGGAACACAGATGGACACAGATGGACACAGGGGAACACAGATGGACACAGATGAACACAGATGGACACAGATGAACACAGATGAGGACAGATGAACACAGGGGAACACAGATGAACACAGGGGAACACAGATGAACACAGGGGAACACAGATGAACACAGGGGAACACAGATGAACACAGGGGAACACAGATGAACACAGATGAGGACAGATGAACACAGATGAGGACAGATAAACACAGGGGAACACAGATGAACACAGGTGAACACAGATGAACACAGGTGAACACAGAGTGGACAGGGGAACACAGATGGACACAGAGGAACACAGAGTGGACAGGGGAACACAGATGGACACAGATGAACACAGATGAACACAGGTGAACACAGAGTGGACAGGGGAACACAGATGGACACAGATGAACACAGAGTGGACAGGGGAACACAGATGGACACAGATGAACACAGAGTGGACAGGGGAACACAGATGGACACAGAGGAACACAGAGTGGACAGGGGAACACAGATGGACACAGATGAACACAGATGAACACAGGGGAACACAGATGAACACAGGGGAACACAGGGGAACACAGATGAACACAGGGGAACACAGATGAACACAGGGGAACACAGATGAACACAGATGAGGACAGATGAACACAGATGAGGACAGATGAACACAGGGGAACACAGATGAACACAGGTGAACACAGATGAACACAGGTGAACACAGATGAGGACAGATGGACACAGAGGAACACAGATGAACACAGGGGAACACAGATGAACACAGGGGAACACAGATGAACACAGGGGAACACAGATGAACACAGGGGAACACAGATGAACACAGGGGAACACAGATGAACACAGATGAGGACAGATGAACACAGGGGAACACAGATGAACACAGGTGAACACAGATGAACACAGGTGAACACAGAGTGGACAGGGGAACACAGATGGACACAGATGAACACAGAGTGGACAGGGGAACACAGATGAGGACAGATGAACACAGGGGAACACAGATGAACACAGGGGAACACAGATGAGGACAGGGGAACACAGATGAGGACAGATGGACACAGAGGAACACAGATGAACACAGGGGAACACAGATGAACACAGGGGAACACAGATGAACACAGGGGAACACAGATGAACACAGGGGAACACAGATGGACACAGATGAGGACAGATGAACACAGGGGAACACAGATGAACACAGATGAGGACAGATGAACACAGGGGAACACAGATGAACACAGGTGAACACAGATGAACACAGGTGAACACAGAGTGGACAGGGGAACACAGATGGACACAGATGAACACAGAGTGGACAGGGGAACACAGATGGACACAGAGGAACACAGAGTGGACAGGGGAACACAGATGGACACAGATGAACACAGAGTGGACAGGGGAACACAGATGGACACAGATGAACACAGAGTGGACAGGGGAACACAGATGGACACAGGGGAACACAGAGTGGACACAGATGAACACAGAGTGGACAGGGGAACACAGATGGACACAGATGAGGTCAGGGGAACACAGATGGACACAGGGGAACACAGATGGACACAGATGAGGTCAGGGGAACACAGATGGACACAGGGGAACACAGATGGACACAGGGGAACACAGATGGACACAGTGGAACACAGATGGACACAGGGGAACACAGATTAACACAGATGGACACAGGGGAACACAGGGGAACACAGATGAACACAGATGGACACAGGGGAACACAGATGAACACAGATGGACACAGGGGAACACAGATGGACACAGGGGAACACAGATGGACACAGATGAGGACAGGGGAACACAGATGGACACAGATGGACACAGGGGAACACAGATGGACACAGGGGAACACAGATGGACACAGGGGAACACAGATGGACACAGATGAGGACAGGGGAACACAGATGGACACAGATGGACACAGGGGAACACAGATGGACACAGATGAGGACAGGGGAACACAGATGGACACAGATGGACACAGGGGAACACAGATGGACACAGGGGAACACAGATGGACACAGATGAGGACAGGGGAACACAGATGGACACAGATGGACACAGGGGAACACAGATGGACACAGATGGACACAGGGGAACACAGATGGACACAGGGGAACACAGATGGACACAGGGGAACACAGATGGACACAGATGGACACAGGGGAACACAGGGGAACACAGATGGACACAGGGGAACACAGATGGACACAGGGGAACACAGATGGACACAGATGGACACAGGGGAACACAGATGAACACAGGGGAACACAGATGGACACAGGGGAACACAGATGAACACAGGGGAACACAGATGGACACAGGGGAACACAGATGAACACAGGGGAACACAGATGAACACAGATGAGGACAGATGAACACAGAGGAACACAGATGAACACAGATGAACACAGGGGAACACAGATGGACACAGGGGAACACAGATGGACACAGGGGAACACAGATGGACACAGGGGAACACAGATGGACACAGGGGAACACAGATGGACACAGGGGAACACAGATGAACACAGGGGAACACAGATGGACACAGATGAACACAGATGGACACAGGGGAACACAGATGAACACAGGGGAAAACAGATGAACACAGGGGAACACAGATGAACACAGGGGAACACAGATGGACACAGATGAGGACAGGGGAACACAGATGGACACAGGGGAACACAGATGAACACAGATGGACACAGAGGAACACAGATGGACACAGGGGAACAGATGAACACAGGGGAACACAGATGGACACAGATGAACACAGATGGACACAGGGGAACACAGATGAACACAGGGGAAAACAGATGAACACAGGGGAACACAGATGAACACAGGGGAACACAGATGGACACAGATGAGGACAGGGGAACACAGATGGACACAGGGGAACACAGATGAACACAGATGGACACAGGGGAACACAGATGGACACAGGGGAACACAGATGGACACAGGGGAACACAGATGAACACAGGGGAACACAGATGAACACAGGGGAACACAGATGGACACAGATGAGGACAGGGGAACACAGATGGACACAGGGGAACACAGATGAACACAGGGGAACACAGATGGACACAGGGGAACACAGATGGACACAGGGGAACACAGATGGACACAGGGGAACACAGATGAACACAGGGGAACACAGATGGACACAGGGGAACACAGATGAACACAGGGGAACACAGATGGACACAGGGGAACACAGATGAACACAGGGGAACACAGATGAACACAGATGAGGACAGGGGAACACAGATGAGGACAGATGAACACAGGGGAACACAGATGAGGACAGTTGAACACAGGGGAACACAGGGGAACACAGATGAACACAGGTGAACACAGATGAGGACAGTTGAACACAGGGGAACACAGATGAACACAGGGGAACACAGATGAGGACAGATGAACACAGATGAGGACAGATGAACACAGATGAACACAGGGGAACACAGATGAACACAGGGGAACACAGATGAACACAGGGGAACACAGATGAACACAGGGGAACACAGATGAACACAGGGGAACACAGATGAACACAGGGGAACACAGATGGACACAGGGGAACACAGATGAACACAGGGGAACACAGATGAACACAGATGAGGACAGGGGAACACAGATGAGGACAGATGAACACAGGGGAACACAGATGAACACAGGGGAACACAGATGAACACAGGTGAACACAGAGTGGACAGGGGAACACAGATGAGGACAGATGAACACAGGTGAACACAGATGAGGACAGGGGAACACAGATGAGGACAGATGAACACAGGGGAACACAGATGAACACAGGGGAACACAGATGAACACAGGTGAACACAGATGAGGACAGTTGAACACAGGGGAACACAGATGAACACAGATGAGGACAGTTGAACACAGGGGAACACAGATGAACACAGGGGAACACAGATGAGGACAGATGAACACAGGTGAACACAGATGAACATAGATGAACACAGATGGACTCTGGAGGTTTGAGAACTGATATCTGCTCATAAGAATGAGAATAGATTAGGCAGATGTTGAGCAGGAAGTGAAGTGCTGCGCTCTGGTCTGTTCCGCTTACAGACCGCTATATGATGAGTGTTTCTGTGGCCGCTATCAGCGGATCTAATGCAGAGGAAGTCTCTGGTATTGAGAAACAGCAGACACTTCTCTGTCGCAAAATTAAACTCTCACTTCCTGTAACTGTGGGGCCTGTGGTTTCGTCCTCCTCTGCGTTCTATTTTTCTGACTCTGCAGCGGTCGCTCACACAGAGCAGAGCGGCAAATTGTGTTTTTGTAAAACCGCGCTGACATCACTGCGTTTGCTGCAGTGTTTCCTGGGACACAAGCACTGGACATGACCTGACCTTCTGAGCTCGGCCTTCACAGTCAAACCAAACACCATTCAGACGCAGATATGATGTTCACTAGTGTGTGAGGACACTATACTACATTTCTGATGTGAGGACAGCAAAATGAAGTCAACTGAGACATATTATATCCAAAAATGCTCCATACAGTGACTACCAGTAAAACTGATTCCAGAAAATGATTCAGACACTTTGACACCACAGACTGAACTAAATGAAGCATTGCTTGGTCATTGGTTGAGCTAAACTGGTATTATCTAATAAATCTAACAACTAATTAGTTGATTGAAATCCATTACATCCCTTTCTATCAAAGTTATCTGACATTATCAAGATGAACTTCAACTCTGATTTCTGGTCATATTTTATTATTATTTTCGAAACTTTAGCGAATTAACTGTGATGATGTGAGAAAGGTTGGAGGTGTGTGAATAAATGTTTGTTTGACTGTGTGTATGTGTGTGTGTGTGTGGCGTTTGTTCATGATCATCACTGTGTTCAGATTGAAATCAGATCTGGTTTAATATTGACTGTAACTGTGGCCATGAAGCATAAGTGAGTTCCTGTCAGAGCTGCTGATCGCGTGTGTTTCTGTTTCCCGCACACGGCACAGGCGTGTCACGCTGGCA
>CM040921.1:90000-102500 GCA_023029165.1 Gobiocypris rarus | reverse complement strand
CATGAAAACACAAAAATTTGCATATTTCATCCAACCAATAAAAGAAAAGTGTTTTTAATACAAAAAGTCAACCTTCAAATAATTATGTTCAGTTATGCACTCAATACTTGGTGGGGAATCCTTTTGCAGAAATGACTGCTTCAATGCGGCGTGGCATGGAGGCGATCAGCCTGTGGCACTGCTGAGGTGTTATGGAGGCCCAGGATGCTTCGATAGCGGCCTTAAGCTCATCCAGAGTGTTGGGTCTTGAGTCTCTCAACTTTCTCTTCACAATATCCCACAGATTCTCTATGGAGTTCAGGTGGAGAGTTGGCAGGCCAATTGAGCACAGTAATACCATGGTCAGTAAACCATTTACCAGTGGTTTTGGCACTGTGAGCAGGTGCCAGGTCGTGCTGAAAACGAAATCTTCATCTCCATAAAGCTTTTCAGCAGATGGAAGCATGAAGTGCTCCAAAATCTCCTGATAGCTAGCTGCATTGACCCTGCCCTTGATAAAACACAGTGGACCAACACCAGCAGCTGACATGGCACCCCAGACCATCACTGACTGTGGGTACTTGACACTGGACTTCAGGCATTTGGGCATTTCCTTCTCCCCAGTCTTCCTCCAGACTCTGGCACCTTGATTTCCCAATGACATGCAAAATTTGAGCGACAGCCCAGTGCTGCTTCTCTGTAGCCCAGGTCAGGCGCTTCTGCCGCTGTTTCTGGTTCAGAAGTGGCTTGACCTGGGAATGCGGCACCTGTAGCCCATTTCCTGCACACGCCTGTGCACGGTGGCTCTGGATGTTTCTACTCCAGACTCAGTCCACTGCTTCCGCAGCTCCCCCAGGTCTGGAATCGGTCCTTCTCCACAATCTTCCTCAGGGTCACCTCTTCTCGTTGTGCAGCGTTTTTTTGCCACACTTTTCCTTCCCACAGACTTCCCACTGAGGTGCCTTGATACAGCACTCTGGGAACAGCCTATTGGTTCAGAAATGTCTTTCTGTGTCTTACCCTCTCGCTTGAGGGTGTCAATGATGGCCTTCTGGACAGCAGTCAGGTCGGCAGTCTTACCCATGATTGCGGTTTTGAGTAATAAACCAGGCTGGGAGTTTTTAAAAGCCTCAGGAATCTTTTGCAGGTGTTTAGAGTTAATTAGTTGATTCAGATGATTAGGTTAATAGCTGCTTTAGAGAACCTTTTCATGATATGCTAATTTTTTTAGATAGGAATTTTGGGTTTTCATGAGCTGTATGCCAAAATCATCAGTATTAAAACAATAAAAGACCTGAAATATTTCAGTTGGTGTGCAATGAATCTAAAATATATGAAAGTTTGATTTTTATCATTACATTATGGAAAATAATGAACTTTTATCACAATGTGCTAATTTCTTGAGAAGGACCTGTATAATATGGGTTGTAACTTGAAAATAACGCTTTATGTATGTTTCTGTCGATGGACACACGTGCTGGGTCCTCTGTGATACACTACAACAGCGATAATAAAAGAAAACGTCAAAACGGACTCTCTTTGTAAACTTTGTTCAATGCATACGAGTGCTTCCGTATGTTCGAATATGAGCAGTCGTTTCCTCCGTCATCACCGGGTGTAGAGCCAGAAGACGCGAATGTGAACTTGCGCGCTGAGAGAAGATCTGTCTCTGTGCACTCACCCGAAAGCACACACTGCCTCACAGCGCAAATATTGAGTTCTCTTTCAAGTCTTGCGCTTAAACGGACAAACTCACACAAAAAGTACGTCAACATGTCCATCTTGATAAGTATCCTTGCAGACATAGTCTGTACATGCCCTAAGTGAACTGTATACAGTCGAGAAAGACAACGCATATCCGTGCATTAGCTCTTAAAGGGGCAGTAGCCTTTCCTGCGGTCTGTTTAATCTTTAACAAAAGACAAGGACATCACTCACTGCTCCTGATTGAATAGCTTTTGTAAATTTAATAGGGTTAATCTTTAATTTATACAGTCAAATATGCAATGTTATTTTACATTTGATACATTTCTGTACCTGAAAACTAATATTAGACCTACCTGAAAAACCTGGAAGCATTGTTTATTTTATTAGTATCTTTGCTCGATAGTAGTTATTTGTGCTACTGCTTGTATTTAAATTATTTGTTCTTATTATTTTCTTTATTTTTATTTGACAGTAGTCCTTTTTCTCCTGAACATAGCAAATAACTGTACCAAACGGTGAAACTAAAACCGTGATACAAACCAAACCGTGAGCAATCTGTACCGTTAAACCCCTAGCGTAACGTATGTGAGGGGGTGCCACAGAATTGAGAGAATTTTCAAAGGGTGCCAAGACTGAAAAAAGGTTGGGAAATGTAATTAGTCGTTAGTCACAGGAAGAAAAAAAAAAACAGCGTCCTGCAGAGTTTAGCTCCAACTTTAATAAAACATACATGAAGCTAATCAAGGTCTTCAGGAGAACTAAACTTATAGGCAGATGAGTGTTTTCTACTAAACACTGCAAGGAGTGGACCTTCAGGATCAATGTTCCCACCCCTGGCTTAAATGACTACTAGTTGACTAGAAAAATAGTTGAGGACAGCCCTACTATTTGTGTCAGCATCTACCGTGCAAGTACAATTATGTGCACTCTACCTATAAATAGAATTACAATTAATGTAAAAATCACTGTTTGACCTTAAATACCCTGGCCTAAAATGATCATTGACTATAAACTGACAGTACATCTACAGAAAGAAGCAGACATGCAAAGAGAAATGTGTGAAGAGTTCACCTTTGGAAGAAGGCCTCAGCACTGGCTCTTGAAGGATTCTCTTCATCTGATGTTTTTCTTCTCTTGGGTGGTGGTGGCGGCATATCATTCCTCTCGGAGGAGGAAGTGCCACCTCTGCTGATGGTTATATGGAAATAAGTCAACATTATTTTATATAATAACATTTTCAGAAAGATATAAACAGGTACTCTAGAATGCTGACAATATACAACTGATGTGTTATTTGTCACACTAATGATTTTAAATAATTATTGCATAAAAGTGCAATACAGTTGCAATTGTGTTTATTATAGCAAGTAGGGCTGTGACGGTGGCAGTTATTTAACACCGCGTGGTCTAGTTCTGTGACAGTGAACGCCACCCGCAACGCTGCAGTGGCTGAGTAGCACCGAAGCACATATGACATGAGTGAAGCATGCTTTATTTACAAAAATAATAGGTTCGCAATGAAATTTTACCTTGCAGCCACGGAAACATAACATTCATGCGAACGAGAGGTAGACTTTTCTTGAGACGTTAATTAAAATTTCAAAATAATGTCAAAATAAAATGCTGTAAGCCTATTGTAACGCCTATTTAAATTTGGCTCACCTCACAAAGTCTACCTTCGCTCAGCATGAATGTTATGTTTCCGTGGCTGCGTAGATAACATTTAATTGCGATCCCATTATTTATATTGTAAATAAAGCATGCTTCACTCGTGCCATATGAGCTTCCAGTGCTAGGCTACTCTCAGCCACGCGGTGGTGATCTACCACCGTGGCAGTTTTTACCACCACGGTGGTGCGGTTGTCACGTTAACCGACAGAACTAGACCACCACGGTGGTAAAAACGCCACCGCCACAGCCCTAATTGCAAGTATAATTGAACAACATCTACATCATACATCTTTCTAGCGGACATTTAATCAAACATAAACTCAAGTAAACTGAGTATTTAACTGTTTTATTTCAATATTATTGAAATAATATTTGAGCTACAGCTTTCCTGTAGCTCAAAGCGTGAGCTAGCAATACCAAGGTCATGGGTTCGATGCAATGTAATTCACTTTGGATAAAAGTGTCTGACAATTGCATAAATGTAAATGTAACAATGCATAAACTTAATATTAACAATCATCTAACATGGTTCGTTCTGTGCCATGACCCAACCAACACAAGAAGAGTAGATCAGCTAGCATTTTATGACAAATGTACACGCTTTCTCTTATGAAATAGAAATCTTATGGTAGCACAAAAGAAAAATCACTCCAGAATGAATGTTTAGTGAAAAACATGTTGAAGAATAGCTTGATGCATTCAATACACAATAAGCATTTTCATCAAAAAAAGTGTTTGCTCTGTGTACTGGAGCATCATCTTTAATGTTGGAACACATTGTTTGCCTTTTCACATGACTGTATGAATGCAAACTATGCTAAATGAAGTAGTGTATTTTAACAGGAATACAAACCGTCAACAGTAGATGAACAATGTTCCTCTTGTATGCTCCCATCTTCCTCATTACAGTCAATAACTTTTTCTGTGGAAGTTGAAAGTGCAACTTAACAATGGCATATAATGGATCATAAACACATGGTATTTGAAAACATGGTAAACAGAAAGTCAAATAAAATAACAAACCATCAGGATCAATCCCGATTTCATCCAAGTTCTTGCCGTGGAACTCAGCTAATCTTCCTTGCTCAAGGGCCATTAGAACTTTGCTGATCTTGGCAAGTTGCAGGGTCTTCTCAGAGTCGATAGAACTCACGATGGATTCTTATGTCGTGTCCAAGAAAGTTTGCCAACTGGTCCATCTCAGTGTCGGTCATATTCAGCACTGTTGAAAGGGTTGCGGCATGCTTTCGCAGTCTGGTAGATGTCAGTGACTTGGGACACTTTGCACCACACGCCTTTGCAAAGCCACGGAGGCAGTCTGACCTCGGAAATGTGTCATGGCTTCTGGTCTTGCAAACATATAGGCATTGTCTTTTAAAACCGCACAAGCCTCTCTCTCTGCTTAACAAGGAGTTCTAAAGCACACAGCATTTTTGGAGTCAAAAGTATTGGAACTGGTCGACCACGCTTTCCCTGGTGATAACCCTTGTGAAGTGTCTGCAGAGTTTTTTCTACTTCAGAGAGTGCCCAGTCCACATCCTCATGCGGATCAGAAGTGTCTCGTGATAGAAATGCAGACAAAGGCATGCTGGCCACCTCTCCTTCCCTGCGCGGTTAAAGAGAATCATCTGGGCTAGACATACCTTCGCCAGCTCCATCCAGGCTTTAGTAGAGGGACTTTTGGAGAGTGATTTGAACCACTGCCTTGCACTTCATCGAGATATGTATGCATTTTTGGACGTCTTCAGTAAAGGGCAAGACAGAGGGCAGATTCCACTTTGCTTCACTGATGTTCCTCAATGCTGTAGCAGAGATCATCTCATTCCACTTGTTCTCATGGACTTCAAGAAACTCACTGGCATTCTTCACAAGCTGTTTGTCATTTGAGATTAAGCCCTGAGCTTTTAAGAGTTTGCTTACTTTGACCAGGGAATTACCAAGCTTGTTAGCAAGCGATGGAATCATGAATTTGTCGGTTTCACCATCATACCCACACGTATACTTGACAGCTTTGACAGTCTCCATATACTTCTTTGGATTTACACAATCTTCCATTGTTTTTAAGGAGGTGACTCTCCTCGCATTGTGAATCAACCTTCCCAATTCTCGCATCTTCTCTCGCACACACTGTTTGTTCTTGTCTGATAGCCCACCTTTATTTAACAAGCGCTGCCCAAATTCAGTAATTACGGTGTCACTTTTTATTATATCTGTGATTGGGTCAGGATTCATGGCACTGATTACTCCCCACAGTTGTTTGGTCATGTTTGAAGGCACAGGCCCAGTGTACGTACACATAGACTGAACACGATTTTTTCCTGGTTTGGGGAGGACTGACTGAGGTTTAAGTCTACAAGAACGCATGTGTCGCCACAGGACCTTTCTTGTAAAAAGTCCTTGACAGTATGCACAATGCATGAAATCATCTCCCTGCACTTTTTTCGGTGGTCGTTTAAATGGCACCAGTTCCCCCTTTCCCGATTCCATTACAGTAGCATTGTGGGCATAATTTCCTCTGTTCCGAATATAATCCAGCTGTAGTTTTCTCTCCTTTGAACCCTTTGGAAAGCTTAGAGCTCGAGCCACATCTGATTTATTTACATGTGAACTTTCTAGATGCCTTGCCATCTTAGCGTAAGGTTTAGAGCAATACAAGCAGTAATGTCTCTTGTTGTACACTCTACTGCCATCTCTTTTTTGGTATTCACAAACAACTACGCTGTCTATTGTGTTCTGACTTGAACTGGGTTCTTCTCCTGTTCCAGATGCTTCAGATGTACAGCTGTTTACTTTGTCTGTGGTTGCTGTGTCACAGTCAAGGGAACTCACTGAGCCAGATTCATCAACATCCAGCTGATGTTTTGTTGGGTTTAGTGTAAGGCTAACATCACTGTCACTGTCGGAAGTGGTATCTGGAATGTAATTATCTGAACTCTCGGGAGTAGAATCAAAGAGCTCACCAGAATCTTGAAGATCTGTGTCTTTTAGCTAAAAGAAAAAAAAGAATATTTTGGAAATGGGTTGCCACAATTAATTGATCAGTAAATTAACAGGCATAAATTGGCAACTATTGTGATAAGTAAACTGTTCAGGTATTCCATTTTTGATGTTTTTCTAATATTTTTTAGTCAAAATGATTTCACAATAATATATTCTTATTACTTTGTTACACAATTCACCAAGTAATTGATAATGAGAATAAATGTTGAAGGTAGCTCTAAGCAAAATCCCAAAATCGGTATTTTAATTTATTTTTTTGTTAGGCAATAGAATTGTTGTCTCATTTGTTAATGCATTAACCAACATGAACAAACAGAGCAATAACCTTTGTTAATGTGTTTATTAACAGTCCAATCACAGTGCATTACCTAATGTTAACACACACAACTTTGGATCTGAAAATGTTAAGATTAACATGAAATAAGATTATTAAATCCTGTAGAAGTATTGGTCATTCATTGTTGGTTAACCAATGAAAACCTTACTGTAAAGTGTTACCCTTTTATTTAATTAAGTAAGTTGGCCATAGGAGTGTAAATTAATTTGAAAAAGTAAGGAATTTTACACTGGGTCAAAGGCTACTGTACTGTGTATGTTGAAGTGTTTGGGATATGGCTTTTCATGGATTTGTTTTTGTAATCAGGCTCTCAAAGTTTATTAAAAAAAATATATTTAGATTTATCAGCCCCTATATCGATTATCGGCTTTCAAATATAACGAAATATCGATCAGCCAAAATGTTCATATTGGTGCATTCCAACCATTAGTAATTTGATTGATGGCTCGATCGGACTGAAAAGCCTTTATGTAAATACCTTAATTGCTCCAATTGAGCTAGATCCAAATACAATTTCTATGAGATTGGATTCTTTTCTAATCTGATCGAGAGGACATCTAAACGCTTGAACACTCAGGAACATTTAACTTTCGCTTATTAGCAATTTATAAGCTAGGTGAAAAGATGGAAAACTCCAAAGCTTGGCAAAAATGAGTTAACTGAGAAGCACAGACGCAATGTATGTGAATGATCTTAAAAGAATAATTATTTCAGGATAGTCAAGGGCCAAATCACATTTGAAAACCTACCATGACACTTTTAGTCCGTCTCAGTCTGGGTACAAAAACCTCATTTTGGAGCTGTGTCACAATCTGTAAACAAAAGTATAATCAACATGAATTATTATAATATAGTATTTGAAGTTCAAAAATAAGACTGCAAGTGTGTGGGACACAATTAGCAAAAAAAGGTAATTTTACAGAGGCTTTTTTTTGTTTCAATACTTTGCATTTAAACAAAAATTCTAAATGTCTGCTCCATCGCTATGTAACTAACAGAAGACAATTTTAAAATTAGGGCACTTCTAATTAAGTGACAAAAAGCAGTTGACAATATACAAAATACACATACTTGACATATTTGCACCGATAAAATGTGCAACACTTCAGTGATGAACATGAACGCACTGTTGAGGAGAGCTGATTTGAGCCGATTTATCGTCCATCTGAGTCTCTAATGGGACAGAAGGACCAGCATCACCTGATGCGCTGGTATTAACAGCAATGCTGCTCATCTGTAAGAGACAACAGACATATGGCAAGATATTAGAACATGGAAACACAAGAGAGAGATAGATAGAGCAACTTAATCTTTAAACATGTACTACTGTCCAGTAAAACCTCTGTCTGCACTCTCACACACACATCTGGAATTAAACAGGCTTCATGAGGACCTTTCACACACACTGTTAATGTTCCTTATGGGGACCGGTTTCATCCAATTCAACACACAAGTTTGAACTCAAACACTGACCGAAGTGTGTTGTGGGGACGTCGTGAGCGCCCATTTTAAAGCAACTATTAACCCGGAAAACCCCAGCGAAGGACAAAACTGGCTCTAGATTCTCCTCTACCACTAAGCCACTGGACACATGCCATTAAACTGTTTAGTGTTGTGGTGTATACCAGATACGCATCAAAATATGCTTTAAAAACACTAAAACAGGGCAAAGAGAGTCAGTGGAGTTAAATCTTCAGTGATGAACATGAACGTACCTGTTGAGGAGAGCTGATTTGAGCCGATTTATCGTCCATCTGAGTCTCTAATGGGACAGAAGGACCAGCATCACCTGATGCGCTGGTATTAACAGCAATGCTGCTCATCTGTAAGAGACAACAGACATATGGCAAGATATTAGAACATGGAAACACAAGAGAGAGATAGATAGAGCAACTTAATCTTTAAACATGTACTACTGTCCAGTAAAACCTCTGTCTGCACTCTCACACACACATCTGGAATTAAACAGGCTTCATGAGGACCTTTCACACACACTGTTAATGTTCCTTATGGGGACCGGTTTCATCCAATTCAACACACAAGTTTGAACTCAAACACTGACCGAAAGTGTGTTGTGGGACGTCGTGAGCGCCCATTTTAAAGCAACTATTAACCCGGAAAAAACCCCAGCGAACGACAAAACTGGCTCTAGATTCTCCTCTACCACTAAGCCACTGGACACATGCCATTAAACTGTTTAGTGTTGTGGTGTATACCAGATACGCATCAAAATATGCTTTAAAAACACTAAAACAGGGCAAAGAGAGTCAGTGGAGTTAAATCTTCAGTGATGAACATGAACGCATACCTGTTGAGGAGAGCTGATTTGAGCCGATTTATCGTCCATCTGAGTCTCTAATGGGACAGAAGGACCAGCATCACCTGATGCGCTGGTATTAACAGCAATGCTGCTCATCTGTAAGAGACAACAGACATATGGCAAGATATTAGAACATGGAAACACAAGAGAGAGATAGATAGAGCAACTTAATCTTTAAACATGTACTACTGTCCAGTAAAACCTCTGTCTGCACTCTCACACACACATCTGGAATTAAACAGGCTTCATGAGGACCTTTCACACACACTGTTAATGTTCCTTATGGGGACCGGTTTTCATCCAATTCAACACACAAGTTTGAACTCAAACACTGACCGAAAGTGTGTTGTGGGACGCGTGAGCGCCCATTTTAAAGCAACTATTAACCCGGAAAACCCCAGCGAAGGACAAAACTGGCTCTAGATTCTCCTCTACCACTAAGCCACTGGACACATGCCATTAAACTGTTTAGTGTTGTGGTGTATACCAGATACGCATCAAAATATGCTTTAAAAACACTAAAACAGGGCAAAGAGAGTCAGTGGAGTTAAATCTTCAGTGATGAACATGAACGCATCCTGTTGAGGAGAGCTGATTTGAGCCGATTTATCCCATCTGAGTCTCTAATGGGACAGAAGGACCAGCATCACCTGATGCGCTGGTATTAACAGCAATGCTGCTCATCTGTAAGAGACAACAGACATATGGCAAGATATTAGAACATGGAAACACAAGAGAGAGATAGATAGAGCAACTTAATCTTTAAACATGTACTACTGTCCAGTAAAACCTCTGTCTGCACTCTCACACACACATCTGGAATTAAACAGGCTTCATGAGGACCTTTCACACACACTGTTAATGTTCCTTATGGGGACCGGTTTCATCCAATTCAACACACAAGTTTGAACTCAAACACTGACCGAAAGTGTGTTGTGGGGACGTCGTGAGCGCCCATTTTAAAGCAACTATTAACCCGGAAAAACCCCAGCGAAGGACAAAACTGGCTCTAGATTCTCCTCTACCACTAAGCCACTGGACACATGCCATTAAACTGTTTAGTGTTGTGGTGTATACCAGATACGCATCAAAATATGCTTTAAAAACACTAAAACAGGGCAAAGAGAGTCAGTGGAGTTAAATCTTCAGTGATGAACATGAACGTACCTGTTGAGGAGAGCTGATTTGAGCCGATTTATCGTCCATCTGAGTCTCTAATGGGACAGAAGGACCAGCATCACCTGATGCGCTGGTATTAACAGCAATGCTGCTCATCTGTAAGAGACAACAGACATATGACAAGATATTAGAACATGGAAACACAAGAGAGAGATAGATAGAGCAACTTAATCTTTAAACATGTACTACTGTCCAGTAAAACCTCTGTCTGCACTCACACACACATCTGGAATTAAACAGGCTTCATGAGGACCTTTCACACACACTGTTAATGTTCCTTATGGGGACCGGTTTCATCCAATTCAACACACAAGTTTGAACTCAAACACTGACCGAAAGTGTGTTGTGGGGACGCGTGAGCGCCCATTTTAAAGCAACTATTAACCCGAAAACCCCAGCGAAGGACAAAACTGGCTCTAGATTCTCCTCTACCACTAAGCCACTGGACACATGCCATTAAACTGTTTAGTGTTGTGGTGTATACCAGATACGCATCAAAATATGCTTTAAAAACACTAAAACAGGGCAAAGAGAGTCAGTGGAGTTAAATCTTCAGTGATGAACATGAACGCATACCTGTTGAGGAGAGCTGATTTGAGCCGATTTATCATTCCATCTGAGTCTCTAATGGGACAGAAGGACCAGCATCACCTGATGCGCTGGTATTAACAGCAATGCTGCTCATCTGTAAGAGACAACAGACATATGACAAGATATTAGAACATGGAAACACAAGAGAGAGATAGATAGAGCAACTTAATCTTTAAACATGTACTACTGTCCAGTAAAACCTCTGTCTGCACTTTTACACACACATCTGGAATTAAACAGGCTTCATGAGGACCTTTCACACACACTGTTAATGTTCCTTATGGGGACCGGTTTCATCCAATTCAACACACAAGTTTGAACTCAAACACTGACCGAAAGTGTGTTGTGGGGACGCCGTGAGCGCCCATTTTAAAGCAACTATTAACCCGGAAAAACCCCAGCGAAGGACAAAACTGGCTCTAGATTCTCCTCTACCACTAAGCCACTGGACACATGCCATTAAACTGTTTAGTGTTGTGGTGTATACCAGATACGCATCAAAATATGCTTTAAAAACACTAAAACAGGGCAAAGAGAGTCAGTGGAGTTAAATCTTCAGTGATGAACATGAACGTACCTGTTGAGGAGAGCTGATTTGAGCCGATTTATCGTCCATCTGAGTCTCTAATGGGACAGAAGGACCAGCATCACCTGATGCGCTGGTATTAACAGCAATGCTGCTCATCTGTAAGAGACAAAAGTCATATGACAAGATATTGGAACATGTATCATTGTTTGTGATCACTGGATTTTTTTGTGATAGTGAAATGCAATATGGCCATTGTATGCCACATATAACTTGGACGTATAAAGTTTAGGGTCAAAAGAGAAACATTGACCTAAGTGTCACTGAACCTGGATTGAAGCTTCCTTAGATTTGGATATCATTTATTGGTGTATACCTATTAAAATTTGTATTACAATAGTAATACAGGTAAATTAGATCAATATATTTTTAATAGATTAAAAATGTTTAACTAATCAACAACCAACTTGCTTGACACGTTGCAACAATGAGCTTTTATAGCAACATACTTGTGTTCTCCATGGGTAGTCTTCTCCTCCATAATCATAGGTGATTTCTTCTCCTTCTTTAATGTCATGAAGGGCAAACAGACAAAGGTGGGCTTTCCATTTACATCAATTTTCTTCATCTTACAATTTGGATGTTTGTGGTCATCATTAACTATCCGCCAAAAGATCCATCTTCTCTTGAGGCATCAATACTTAAAAATATGGAAACATAAGAAAATGAGAAATACAAGCATTACAATATACCATCAACAATTACTTTTTTTTTTTTACACTATAGTACAGCGTAAGATATATAGCTTTTGTGCATCTTACCACCATGTTTTCCTCGCCACTTGAAATCAAACATAAATGCAGCACAGGATGCGTGGTAACGCTTTCTTCTCCTCTGCAATTCTGCATCATTTATCATATCTCCCTGTACTCAACAACAAAATCACCTTTGCAAAAGAAACCTTTGCAAATAGACCACGTCCTGCATAATACAGAAAAAACCTTTACAAAAATCTTGCAGATAAAGGATGCCAATTACACAAAATACATCAATAGTTAGCTGATTTTAAATAAGTTGCAGGTACCTAAGTACCTTACCTTTCTCTGCATTTATATACTTCACGTCTAATTTGAATGTCTTGTCAGTCTTGGAAACCACATGATGCATGGCATCCTTAAGGGGCTGATTCG
>CM040921.1:67500-77500 GCA_023029165.1 Gobiocypris rarus | reverse complement strand
CTCTCTCTTTCCTCCAGTCTTTGACCAACTAGATCTGGTGACGTATGAAGAGGTGGTGAAGCTGCCCGCATTCAAGAGGAAAACGCTGGTGCTGCTGGGTAAGAGATGTGATGCAGTCCGCTTTATTCCTACAGCACTTTATACTGTACAGACAGAATCAACAGAATCAATGATGCAAACTTCTGCAGATACGAGACACATTTAGATTCTGCTGTAAAGCAGCTTTAAAAAGACAATAGTGTCATTATTCAGATCAATATACCCTGCTAACCAGGAACGTTCTCAGAACGTTAATACTGTAGAACGTTCGTAACGCTCAGAGAACACTCAAGAGTAACGCTCAGAGAACACTCAAGAGTAACACTCAGAGAACACTCAAGAGTAACGCTCAGAGAACACTCAAGAGTAACGCTCAGAGAACACTCAAGAGTAACGCTCCAGAGAAGACTCAAGAGTAACACTCAGAGAACACTCAAGAGTAACGCTCAGAGAACACTCAAGAGTAACACTCAGAGAACACTCAAGAGTAACGCTCAGAGAACACTCAAGAGTAACGCTCAGAGAACACTCAAGAGTAACGCTCAGAGAACACTCAAGAGTAACACTCAGAGAACACTCAAGAGTAACGCTCAGAGAACGCCAAGAGTAAATCTCAGAGAACGCCAAGAGTAACGCCAGAGAACGCCAAGAGTAACGCTCAGAGAACACTCAAGAGTAACGCTCAGAGAACACTCAAGAGTAACGCTCAGAGAACACTCAAGAGTAACGCCAGAGAACACTCAAGAGTAACGCCAGAGAACACTCAAGAGTAACGCTCAGAGAACACTCAAGAGTAACGCTCAGAGAACACTCAAGAGTAACGCCAGAGAACACTCAAGAGTAACGCTCAGAGAACACTCAAGAGTAACGCTCAGAGAACACTCAAGAGTAACGCTCAGAGAACACTCAAGAGTAACGCTCAGAGAACACTCAAGAGTAACTCAGAGAACACTCAAGAGTAACGCTCAGAGAACACTCAAGAGTAACGCTCAGAGAACACTCAAGAGTAACGCTCAGAGAACACTCAAGAGTAACGCCAGAGAACACTCAAGAGTAACGCTCAGAGAACACTCAAGAGTAACGCCAGAGAACACTCAAGAGTAACACTCAGAGAACACTCAAGAGTAACGCTCAGAGAACACACAAGAGTAACGCCAGAGAACACTCAAGAGTAACGCTCAGAGAACACTCAAGAGTAACGCCAGAGAAGACTCAAGAGTAACGCCAGAGAACACTCAAGAGTAACGCTCAGAGAACACTCAAGAGTAACGCCAGAGAACGCGCAAGAGTAACGCTCAGAGAACACTCAAGAGTAACGCTCAGAGAACACTCAAAAGTAACACTCAGAGAACACTCAAGAGTAACACTCAGAGAACACTCAAGAGTAACGCCAGAGAACACTCAAGAGTAACGCCAGAGAACACTCAAGAGTAACGCTCAGAGAACACTCAAGAGTAACGCTCAGAGAACACTCAAGAGTAACGCTCAGAGAACGCCAAGAGTAACGCCAGAGAACGCTCAAGAGTAACGCCAGAGAACACTCAAGAGTAACGCTCAGAGAACACTCAAGAGTAACACTCAGAGAACACTCAAGAGTAACGCTCAGAGAACACTCAAGAGTAACGCCAGAGAACACTCAAGAGTAACGCTCAGAGAACACTCAAGAGTAACGCTCAGAGAACACTCAAGAGTAACGCCAGAGAACACTCAAGAGTAACGCTCAGAGAACGCTCAAGAGTAACGCTCAGAGAACGCTCAAGAGTAACGCTCAGAGAACACTCAAGAGTAACGCTCAGAGAACACTCAAGAGTAACACTCAGAGAACACTCAAGAGTAACGCTCAGAGAACGCACTCAAGAGTAACGCCAGAGAACGCTCAAGAGTAACGCTCAGAGAACACTCAAGAGTAACGCCAGAGAACACTCAAGAGTAACGCTCAGAGAACACTCAAGAGTAACGCTCAGAGAACACTCAAGAGTAACACTCAGAGAACACTCAAGAGTAACTCAGAGAACACTCAAGAGTAACGCCAGAGAACACTCAAGAGTAACGCTCAGAGAACACTCAAGAGTAACGCTCAGAGAACACTCAAGAGTAACGCTCAGAGAACACTCAAGAGTAACACTCAGAGAACACTCAAGAGTAACGCTCAGAGAACACTCAAGAGTAACCCAGAGAACACTCAAGAGTAACGCTCAGAGAACACTCAAGAGTAACGCTCAGAGAACACTCAAGAGTAACGCTCAGAGAACACTCAAGAGTAACGCTCAGAGAACACTCAAGAGTAACGCTCAGAGAACACTCAAGAGTAACGCTCAGAGAACACTCAAGAGTAACGCTCAGAGAACACTCAAGAGTAACACTCAGAGAACACTCAAGAGTAACGCCAGAGAACGCTCAAGAGTAACGCCAGAGAACACTCAAGAGTAACACTCAGAGAACACTCAAGAGTAACGCTCAGAGAACACTCAAGAGTAACGCTCAGAGAACACTCAAGAGTAACGCTCAGAGAACACTCAAGAGTAACGCTCAGAGAACACTCAAGAGTAACGCTCAGAGAACACTCAAGAGTAACTCAGAGAACACTCAAGAGTAACGCTCAGAGAACACTCAAGAGTAACGCTCAGAGAACACTCAAGAGTAACGCTCAGAGAACACTCAAGAGTAACGCTCAGAGAACACTCAAGAGTAACGCTCAGAGAACACTCAAGAGTAACGCTCAGAGAACACTCAAGAGTAACGCTAGAGAACACTCAAGAGTAACGCTCAGAGAACACTCAAGAGTAACGCTAGAGAACACTCAAGAGTAACGCTCAGAGAACATTCAAGAGTAACGCTAGAGAACACTCAAGAGTAACTCTCAGAGAACACTCAAGAGTAACGCTCAGAGAACACTCAAGAGTAACACTCAGAGAACACTCAAGAGTAACACTCAGAGAACACTCAAGAGTAACGCTCAGAGAACACTCAAGAGTAACGCTCAGAGAACACTCAAGAGTAACGCTCAGAGAACACTCAAGAGTAACTCTCAGAGAACACTCAAGAGTAACGCTCAGAGAACACTCAAGAGTAACGCTCAGAGAACACTCAAGAGTAACGCTCAGAGAACACTCAAGAGTAACTCTCAGAGAACACTCAAGAGTAACGCTCAGAGAACACTCAAGAGTAACTCTCAGAGAACATTCAAGAGTAACGCTTAGAGAACACTCAAGAGTAACGCTCAGAGAACATTCAAGAGTAACGCTTAGAGAACACTCAAGAGTAACGCTCAGAGAACACTCAAGAGTAACACTCAGAGAACACTCAAGAGTAACGCTCAGAGAACACTCAAGAGTAACACTCAGAGAACACTCAAGAGTAACGCTAGAGAACACTCAAGAGTAACTCAGAGAACATTCAAGAGTAACGCTAGAGAACACTCAAGAGTAACTCAGAGAACACTCAAGAGTAACACTCAGAGAACACTCAAGAGTAACGCTCAGAGAACACTCAAGAGTAACACTCAGAGAACACTCAAGAGTAACGCTCAGAGAACACTCAAGAGTAACTCAGAGAACATTCAAGAGTAACGCTCAGAGAACACTCAAGAGTAACGCTCAGAGAACACTCAAGAGTAACGCTCAGAGAACACTCAAGAGTAACGCCAGAGAACACTCAAGAGTAACGCTCAGAGAACGCTCAAGAGTAACGCTCAGAGAACACTCAAGAGTAACGCTCAGAGAACACTCAAGAGTAACTCAGAGAACACTCAAGAGTAACGCTCAGAGAACACTCAAGAGTAACCAGAGAACACTCCGATCCACTGTGTCCACACACACACACACACACACACACACACTCAAGAGTAACGCTCAGAGAACACTCAAGAGTAACGCTCAGAGAACACTCAAGAGTAACGCTCAGAGAACGCTCAAGAGTAACGCTCAGAGAACACTCAAGAGTAACGCTCAGAGAACACTCAAGAGTAACGCTCAGAGAACACTCAAGAGTAACGCCAGAGAACACTCAAGAGTAACGCTCAGAGAACACTCAAGAGTAACGCTCAGAGAACACTCAAGAGTAACGCTCAGAGAACACTCAAGAGTAACGCTCAGAGAACACTCAAATAACGCTTCAGAGAGAGAACTCAAGAGTAACGCTCAGAGAACACTCAAGAGTAACGCTCAGAGAACACTCGAAGCTCAGACACTCAAGAGAACACTCAAGAGTAACGCTCAGAGAACACTCAAGAGTAACGCTCAGAGAACACTCAAGAGTAACGCTCAGAGAACACTCAAGAGTAACGCTCAGAGAACATTCAGGAATAATGTTCCCATAATGTTTGAATGATACAATGTAAGTGTTTAGAACATGTTAAATGGAAGCTTTGAGTGTTCAGATCATGTGTGTCCGCAGGCGCTCACGGAGTCGGCCGGAGGCACATCAAGAACACGCTCATCGCCAAACATCCCGACAGATTCGCGTATCCCATCCCACGTAAGAGACGCTCCGTCATGTGCGCCATTGACCTGCATGAACTTCCTGTCCGACTGACCGCTCGCGTCTCTCCCCAACAGACACGACCCGACCTCCGAAGAAGGACGAGGAGAACGGGAAGAACTACTTCTTCGTGTCACATGACCAGATGATGTTGGACATCTCCAACAACGATTATCTAGAGTACGGCAGCCACGAGGATGCAATGTACGGCACGCGCCTGGAGACCATCCGCAAGATCCACGAGCAGGGCATGGTGGCCATCCTGGATGTGGAGCCGCAGGTACGGGTCGGGCCGGATCCTCCCGCGCTCCCGGATCCTCCGTGCGCTTCTGACGAGCTTGCGTTGTGTTCACAGGCGCTGAAGGTTTTGCGGACGGCTGAGTTTGCGCCGTACGTCGTGTTCATCGCAGCGCCGAGCATCACTCCCGCCATGACCGAGGTGAGCGCCGCGCGCAGGCGCTGGCACATGTGCATGCGTGTTTTAAGTGTGTGACTGACTGTCTCTCCGTGCTGCTCAGCTCTCGGAGCGGAGCAAACTGCCTGTAAAAAAAGCGCGCGCGCGCAGTCGCCTCCATGACAGCCGTGTCGATCACACACACACACACACACACACACACACACACACACACACACACACACACACACACATTTGTTTTTGTGAAATGTGGGGACATTCCATAGGCGTAATGCATTTTATACTGTACAAACCATATTTTCTATCCCCTTACACCGCCCTAAACCTACCCATCACACACACACACACACACACACACACACACACACACACACACACACACACACTGCCCCTGCCCTAAAACCCACCCATCACACACACACACTGCCCCTGCCTAAACCTACCCATCACACACACACACACACACACACACACACACACACACTGCCCTGCCACACACACACACACACACACACACACACACACACACACACACACACACACACACACACACACACACACACACACACACACTGCCCCTAAACCTACCCATCACACACACACACACACACACACACACACACACACTCCCTGCCCCTAAACCTACCCATCACACACACACACTCACTTACACACACTCACACACACACACACACACACACACTCACTCACACAAACACACACACTGCCCCTGCCCCTAAACCTACTACCCATCACACACACACACACACACACACACACACACACACACACACACACACACACACACACACACACACACACACACACTACCCATCACAGGAGACTGCACAGTTTACTTTCTGTGATAAAAACCTCATCCTGTGTGATTTATAAGCATTTTGAAAAGTGAGGACATGGGGAACGTCCTCATATTTCACCCTCTTTTTGTAATACCTGTGTCATACCCATGTCATTATACACATTTGTGTCCTGATATTTCACAAAAACACGCCCACACACACACACACACACACACACAGATCAGTGTTTAGATGATGGGTTCAGGCTGTATCGACACAGCAGGGGTAAGAGCAGACGGAGCTTCTGTCCTGGAGGGACGCGCTCAAGCGTGTTTGCGGTAGATCACGTGTTTCCTGTCAGCTTTATGTAGTTTCAGCTTCAGCTTCAATTCTGCTGTAAGGAGAGATCGACCCATAATCGGCTTTACCGAGATTTTTAACAATTATGCACAAATGAGATCTGGCACATAAATGCTTGATATTTAGGCAAACCAAACAGCCATGAATGGGAATAACAGCATCGGCTGTAAGCGCGCGTGGGTCGATCTCTAGCTGTGGAGCAGAAGCTGTGTGTGTGTTCTCTGGGCTGACTGATGTCATGTGTTCCTCAGGATGAGTCTCTCCAGCGGCTGCAGAAGGAGTCGGAGGCGCTCCAGCGCTCGTACGCACATTACTTCGACCAGACCATCATCAATAACGAGATCGACGACACCATCCGCCTGCTGGAGGAGGCCATTGACCTGGTGTGCAGCACCGCGCAGTGGGTGCCCGTGTCCTGGGTGTACTAGCACCACACACACACACACACACACACACACACACACACACACACACACGACGGACATCCTGGCAACTACCAGTGCGTAGTGATGTATATATCTATACATATATAAATATCTATAAATATGAATATATAAGTCATAGATATGGTCCTGTACTAATACCGAGGGGGTTGATGACATTTTATACGGTTTTCTTTTTAAATGTTCGAGACGGCGTCTCAGAGCAATGATGAGCACAGTCGGTCTGTGGGCGTGGCTCCGTGACTCCACCCACTGACGGTGTATAAGCACACACACACACACACACACACACATGGACTGGCCGCTTCACTCACCCCTGTTTACAGACGTAGGTTTGCACACGGCCGGCTCTTCCTCTCGATGTGTCCGTCTGTCCCGAGCGACTCCGAATGGACTCTTCCCTCATGCCCTGTGTAGTGACGTGTTTGTAAATGTCCTGGATTTGATTTCTTGTGCGGAACGGGGAGGAAAATATTCATTCCTAGATCGATCCTTTTGGAAAATGTGCTGTCTTAAGAGTATTCTTGTTTTACTCAGAGAAAACCCAGAGGATTTTATTGTGTGTAAATGTTTCAATGGTGCGTACCTTGTGCGGTTGAAATGAAGTAGTGTGTGCATAAACCACTGAACAGACTGTGTGAGCTCTTCATTTCACATCGCCCTGTGTAAATTACTCTGCAAATGACAAAACTGCTCTTCGATATGTTTTTTTTAATCTATTTCCTTTCATGTGTTGAAAAAGTAAATTGCTTTTGAAATCATGCATGTTGTTTTTGTCAGTGATGATGATGGCGCTGTTTCACACTCATATTCTAATGCACATCACGATTCAGAACACATCTAAACATACACCGATCAAGCATAACATTATGACCTAATATTGTGTTGCTGACCCGTCTCTGTTGGACTCCTCTAGACCCCTGAAGGTGTGCTGTGGGATCTGGCACCAAGATGTTAGCAGCAGATCCTTTAAGTCCTGTAAGTTGCGAGGTGGGGCCTCCATGGATCGGACTTGTTTGTTCAGCACATCCCACAGATGCTCGATTGGATTGAGATCTGGGGAATTTGGAGGCCGAGTCAACACCTCAAACTCGCTGTGCTTCTCAAACCATTCCTGAAGCATTTGTGCTTTGTGTCAGGAGCATTATCCTGCTGGAAGAGCCACAGCCACCAGGGAATACCGTTTCCATGAAAGGCTGTACATGGTCTCAGCAATGCTTAGGTAGGTGGGACGTGTCAAAGGAACATCCACATGGATGGGTTAGGGCAAACTGCGATGCTCTGTGTATTCTGAGCCCTTTCTATCAGAACCAGCATTAACTTCTTGAGCAGTTTGAGCTCCAGTAGCTCGTCTGTTTGATCGGACCACACGGGCCAGCCTTCGCTCCACACGTGCATCAATGAGCCTGGGCCGCCCATGACCTTGTGGCCGGTTCTCCACTGTTCCTTCCTTGGAGCACTTTTGATAGATCCTGACCACTGCAGACCGGGAACACCCCACAAGAGCTGCAGTTTTGGAGATGCTCTGACCCAGTCGTCTAGCCATCACAATCTGGCCCTTGTCAAACTCGCTCAAATCCTTACGCTTGCCCATTTTTCCTGCTTCTAACACATCAACTCTGAGGACAAAATGTTCACTTGCTGCCTAATATATCCCACCCACTAACAGGAGCCGTGAGGAAGAGATCATCAGTGTTCACTGGTCATAATGTTGTACAGCGCTGTGTGTGTGTGTGTGTGTGTGTGTGTGTGTGTAAGTCAGAAATCTGCTCAGTGCTTTAAAATGCAATGTGAATAGTTTAATAACACAGACAGACGAAGTGGGGCTTGTTTTATTAAGGAAATATTTAGCAACTTATTCTGAAAGGTTTTAAAGCAAAACACATCGGGCATTTAAACACGTGATCTGACATATACTGGCGATGACGTCATCGCTTTCCGGGTCTTGTGCTCGCTGTCACTCACTGACGCCTCCTGCTGGAATAACACACACACACACACACTGACCAAAGCTCTGGTGGATAGTCACACACCGGTCCAGAATCCTGACGGAGAGAGTCTCAGTGAGTCAGAAGTCAGTAGTGTGGTCTCAGCAGGCACTGGGCTCTGAGGCGCATGCGCAGACGCGAAGAACCAACCGTCCGCTGAGCGGTACAATCATCGCGCGTTCCGTTCACCGGGTCAGCTCGTGCTGGATGAGTTAGCTGTGTGATGGACGGAGGCTGGACGGGTGTCGCGTGAGGGGGGGCTGCCCGGTGACGCACGAAAAACAGCCGAAACGAGCAGACGAGACGGTGAAGCAGCGCGAGACACTGACGGACTGCGGGAGCGCGCGCGGCCGGTAGTCGGTGAGTGAGGTGTGTTTCTCATTGTTAAGTGACCGGAGCTATAGTGACACTACAAACATGAGCTCACGCGCGTCGGACACATTCATCCGCTCCTGTGAACCGGTTTCTGTGTGTTTGCGAAGCAAAATGGCTGCTGACACACACACACCCGATTAAACACCGAGTGCGCGGCCTGTCCTGCGCTCCCGCTCGCGGTACTGTTGGCGGAGGGTGTTTGACGGGTGTGACAGGATCGTGAGGCGGCTGACGCGCGCGGGAGAGAGAGCGCGAGCGGCGCGCCATTTCTGAGGTGGCTCCGCGTTTAGCACTGAGGCTAACAGGCCGCGATAACACACACCCGCACGGACACAACAACGAGCTGTAATGTGGTGTGTGTCTGTGATGGAATAGAAACGCTAAGAACGCGAGAGGAGGAGCGCTAATGCTAATGCTAACCGGAGCGGTTGCAAAAACCGGCCATAAAAGTGATTCTCCACAGCATGAAGCGTCTAATAATGACTGTCATTAAAGTGTGTGTGTCTGTGTGTGTGTGTGTGTAGCTGACATGAGTTGGGTGTGTTTAGTGTAAAAGCGGAATGCATGTTTGATTGACAGCTCGTCGTGTTGATATTTACATGCTACATGTGTGTGCTGTGCAGGTCGCTGCTAGCAATTTTGGGCCCTATGAAAGAATATGAGTTGGGCCCCTATCGTACCATTTAGGGGTAATTTTGCCAGAAATGCAGAAATAAGACGTAATTTTCTTTTATTTGTTACTCAGGTAGATTACACATTTATAATTTATATTACATTACTGCTAGTACTGTTACTACTAATAAAACTAATCTCTGGGGGCCCCAAAAGTGCATGGGCCCTTAGAATCGTCCTAACTTTCTCTTAGCGGCACCCTGGTGCTGTGATGAGACCTTCAGACTGCATTTGGGATATTAATATCAACATCTAACATAATATCAGAAGATGCTGAACTTTGTGTAAATATGACCATCCTCAGGTTTAAGACAGCTGTATATTTACAACATATTAAAGACTTTATTAAACATGAAGTGTGTAACAGCCTTTGGTAAATGTGTGGTTTCTGGGACAGTAGGAGTTTATCTACTTCATCTGTAAATGAGT
>CM040921.1:55000-62500 GCA_023029165.1 Gobiocypris rarus | reverse complement strand
TAATGCTCCACACACTAGGGCAGGGCCGAGAGTAATGCTCCACACACTAGGGCAGGGGCCGAGAGTAATGCTCCACACACTAGGGCAGGGGCTGAGAGTAATGCTCCACACACTAGGGCAGGGGCTGAGAGTAATGCTCCACACACTAGGGCAGGGGCTGAGAGTAATGCTCCACACACTAGGGCAGGGGCCGAGAGTAATGCTCCACACACTAGGGCAGGGGCTGAGAGTAATGCTCCACACACTAGGGCAGGGGCTGAGAGTAATGCTCCACACACTAGGGCAGGGGCTGAGAGTAATGCTCCACACACTAGGGCAGGGGCTGAGAGTAATGCTCCACACACTAGGGCAGGGGCCGAGAGTAATGCTCCACACACTAGGGCAGGGGCCGAGAGTAATGCTCCACACACTAGGGCAGGGGCCGAGAGTAATGCTCCACACACTAGGGCAGGGGCCGAGAGTAATGCTCCACACACTAGGGCAGGGGCTGAGAGTAATGCTCCACACACTAGGGCAGGGGCTGAGAGTAATGCTCCACACACTAGGGCAGGGGCCGAGAGTAATGCTCCACACACTAGGGCAGGGGCCGAGTAATGCTCCACACACTAGGGCAGGGGCCGAGAGTAATGCTCCACACACTAGGGCAGGGGCCGAGAGTAATGCTCCACACACTAGGGCAGGGGCTGAGAGTAATGCTCCACACACTAGGGCAGGGGCCGAGAGTAATGCTCCACACACTAGGGCAGGGGCTGAGAGTAATGCTCCACACACTAGGGCAGGGGCCGAGAGTAATGCTCCACACACTAGAGCTGGGGCCGAGAGTAATGCTCCACACACTAGGGCAGGGGCCGAGAGTAATGCTCCACACACTAGGGCAGGGGCAGGGAGTAATGCTCCACACACTAGAGCTGGGGCTGAGAGTAATGCTCCACACACTAGGGCAGGGGCTGAGAGTAATGCTCCACACACTAGGGCAGGGGCTGAGAGTAATGCTCCACACACTAGGCAGGGGCCGAGAGTAATGCTCCACACACTAGGGCAGGGGCCGAGAGTAATGCTCCACACACTAGGGCAGGGGCTGAGAGTAATGCTCCACACACTAGGGCAGGGGCTGAGAGTAATGCTCCACACACTAGGGCAGGGGCCGAGAGTAATGCTCCACACACTAGGGCAGGGGCCGAGTAATGCTCCACACACTAGGGCTGCACCATTCACTGAATTTTTAACCGAACAACTACGCAATCGCTCGAAACAGAGATCAATGTCCACATACAGTATTGTGTGTGTTTCGAGGCATGTGTCGAGGCGTGTTTCGGGGTGTGTTTCAGGGTGTGTTTATAGGCGTGTGGGTGTGTGTTTGTGTGTTTCACTTGACGCTTTCAGTGTGTGTGTGTGTGTGTGTGTGTGTGTGTGTGTGTGTGTGCGTGTGTGTTTACTGACGCTCTTCAGTGTGTGTGTGTGTGTGTTGTGTGTTTCACTTGACGCTCTTCAGTGTGTGTGTGTGTGTGTGCGTGTGTGTTTCGCTTGACGCTTCAGTGTGTGTGTTTGTGTTTGTGTGTTTCACTTGACGCTCTTCAGTGTGTGTGTGTGTGTGTGCGTGTGTGTTTCGCTTGACGCTCTTCAGTGTGTGTGTGTGTGTGTGTGTGTTTCACTTGACGCTCTTCAGTGTGTGTGTGTGTGCGTGTGTTCGCTTGACGCTCTTCAGTGTGTGTTTGTGTGTTTCGCTTGACGCTCTTCATTTTGTGTGTGTGTGTGTGTGTGTGTGTGTGTTTCGCCTGACGCTCTGAGTGTGTGTGTGTGCGTGTGTGTTTGCTTGATGCTCTTCAGTGTGTGTGTGTTTGTGTGTTTCGCTTGACGCTCTTCATTGTGTGTGTGTGTGTGTGTGTTTCGCCCGAAGCTCTGAGGCCGGCCGTACACGGTGCGATTTTTTGCTGTCTGTGATTTTTTTAAATCGCGTGGAAATCGTTGATGCTCGTATGGTCGCGGCTCGCAGTGTGTGAGAGGAACATGTTTTAAACATGTCGAAAAAGTTTGGGAGCTGTCGGCTTGAATTTGTGCCGTGTGTGCGGTTCAATGAGCCGATGTGTCGGTCGATCTGAAGTTGACCAATCAGGAGCTGGAAAACCACAGAAGTATAGGTCTTTGTAGCTATAGTGTGTACTACCCTTTTTAATGCTCTCTGTGGCTGAATCCGAAATCGCCCCCCTCAATCACTATTCCCGGAGTGAATGAAAACAAGTGAGCGAATTCAGACAGCCATTGTGTGTACATCAGCTGTACACTCGTTATTGCGGTGCAATATGTGGGATAGAATGAGTGCACTGCATAACTTCCACTATGGTTTCGGACACCACTACAAATGGTGTCCCCTCAATAGTGGCCTGGACGATTTCGGATTCAGCCTGTCTCTCCGTCTCTCTCACACACGCACTTTCCGGTGCTGAAAATGAACCTGCATTTGTAGCAAACAGTACATATTGTCAGAGAGAGAGACAGAGAGAGAGAGAATACACTGTCTTTCATATATTGTTTAAAAAAAATCTGATCACCCTAAATGAATGGAGAAGGCATAGTTAGACAGAATAATTGAACGTCGCTGTTTTTTTCTGGTATTGTTTATACAGCACAAGATGTCCAAACGAGAATGTCCTGCCATACATATTGCAGCCACAACGAAAGCAATCTCTTTTTCTTCATCTGACTCCAAGTTTGGCGCAGAACTTCGTGTGTTTGCTTCTGAAATCGGCAGGTAGTAAAATCGTGTCTTATATCACTGCATCCGTACGATTCTCAAAATGAACTCGCCTGTGATGTGCGTGGACATACGATCTACCGTCAGAATTTGCACTGTGTACGCCCGCCTTGAGTGTGTGTGTGTGTGTGTGTGTTTCGCCTGACGCTCTGAGTGTGTGTGTGTGTGTGTTTCACCTGACGCTCTGAGTGTGTGTTTCGCCTGACGCTCTGAGTGTGTGTGTGTGTGTGTTTGCTCTGAGATGACACTCATTCATGATGGAGGGAAAAGAGCCGATTGAGCAGCTCAGTTTATGGCTGATATTCTGTGCTATGAAGTGGTTTTGTTCTCATGGGATGGAAACACTGCTTTATTCACAGATGATTTATGGATTATTCACACTTTGCGCTCAGTTAAACGTGCAGCTTTGGATGCAAACACAGCTCATGTGATGTTATGAGGGAAGTATTGAAGATAATATTTGTCGAGACGCAGTGTGTTATGGTCGGGTCGTGACCTCAGGGTCTGTTCTCTGGTTCAGGGCTGGCTGGTGGACCTCATCAATAAATTTGGCACATTGAACGGGTTCCAGATTCTTCACGATCGCTTCATGAGCGTCCAGGCTCTCAACGTGCAGATCATCGCAGCTCTCATCAAGTACGTTCACCTGCGTTCACATTCATGAGCATTCTGCCTTTGAGCCGCTGCACATCCTCATTGTGTCTCGGTTTGTCTTCCAGACCTTTCGGCCAATGTTATGAGTTCCTGACTTTGCACACGGTGAAGAAGTTTTTCTCACCCATAATCGAGATGGTTCCACAGTTCCTGGAGAACCTCACCGACGAGGAGCTGAAGAAGGAGGCCAAGAATGAGGCCAAGAACGATGCTCTGTCCATGATCATCAAGTCCTTGAAGAACTTGGCGTCTAGAGTTCCTGGGCAAGAGGAAACCGTCAAGAACTTGGAAATCTTCCGGTTGAAAATGATCCTGAGGTAAGCCTTCCCATCACACACGTCTGACGTCACAGCCGCCTGAAGCTCATTGAGTCTCGTCTGCTTTACAGGTTGTTGCAGATTTCCTCGTTTAATGGGAAAATGAATGCGCTGAACGAAGTGAACAAGGTGATCTCAAGCGTGTCGTATTACACGCACCGGCACGGCAGCCCGGAGGAAGAGGAGTGGCTGACCGCAGAGAGAATGGCCGTAAGACTCTCTCAGTCATTATCACGTGTCCATGTTTTTTGTGTCACGCTTCAGAATTTGTTCATGCTCCCTGGTTTTCACAGCAATCGTCCGATTCAGAGCCCCTATCAGAGATCAGTGCGCTGACTAGGGAGCGGCTTGAGCGCTGTTTGTCTGTCTGTGTTACACTTCCTTTTCTCAGTCATGTGACCCTTCAGGAAGTGCTCATGATGTTGTGTGTGCCAGGAATGGATTCAGCAGAACCACATTCTGTCCATCGTGCTGAGAGACAGTCTACACCAGCCGCAGTACGTGGAGAAGCTGGAGAAGATCCTGCGCTTCGTCATTAAGGAGAAAGCTCTGACCCTGCAGGACCTGGACAGCATCTGGGCGGCTCAGGTAGGCCTCACATGCAGAGCATTCACAGCAGTGCGGTCACATGACTGTAGTTCACAGGTTAAACTGGTGGGAAAACTTTTCCTGGTGACGTTATTCCTGATATAACCCGTTCCAGCTGTCAGACTGGAGCGGTTGGAGAACAGGCTCCGGCTCAGGCTACCTCTGATTAGCGCTGCTACAAACCATTATTTTGATAATCGATTAGGTGATTATTTTTCAGATTAATCCGATAAAAACCCAATTTTTTTTTTTGATTGACAAAGCACACTATTCCCCGTCCTGCCCTTCAAACACGTGTCAGCTGTAAGCACACATAGTCAGTATATCTACCCTTACATGCATTAACCATGGTTTACAACGAATAAAACCTAAATAATAAATAAAACAAGATTGTTGTGGTTATTCCATGGGAGCCAAAAATTAACCATGTTTTGCTTCAAATCCATAGTTTAACTGGTATTTGTGTGGTTATACAAATGGTATTCAATACACCAGAAAATATGGATTTACGATAATAAACCGTGGTTAATTTTCGTAAGGGTATATGTGTGCTATACATTATGTGCAAAAAGTTGAAATCCCTACATTAAAAGGATATTAAAGAGGAAAACAAACAAACTCGGTGTTAGCAGGAGGAAGGTTCTGCAGGAACACACACACACACACACACACACACACACACACACACACACACACACACACTCGCCGTGGACACAGTGATTGTTACTGTCATTTCTTTATCCTGTAGAAACGCACACAATTAAAAACACTGACATATGGATTCAATTACTCTGTTATCCCTTTACAGTTACTTCTCTCATAAATAACCGGGCTGTTATCATACTTCCTGGAACTCGAGCTGCTGCGTTTTGGACCAGCTGGAGTTTGTTTATTAAGCGAGCAGGGCAACCACCCAGTAGAGCAGTACAATAATCTAGCCTTGAGCTCATGAACGCATGTACTAACTGTTCAGCATTTTGCATTGAGAGCATGTGCCGTCATTTAGATGAGGACTTGACAGTACAGCCATCGAGGGACAGTAATCCAGGGTTACTATGTGCAGAATCTCAGAAGTTTATGCAGACTGTCAGAATGCACTTTCATGCTAAATGGAAATACTTGTGTCAACTATTAACTATTACAGATGAGGATATACCCTGACAGATGCGCATCTCCTCAGTGCAAAACGTTTTCTTTGACAGGTTATGTAAGCTTGAAGCTTACAATAAAGAATCCCTTTTTTTTTTAATTAATAATGTTTCGAGTGCTTGGATCATGTACCTTTCCCTCAGCACCTGCTCTGTTTCCTCCACTGTTTTAGATGCATTTTGTCCATAGAAATGTTATCCAAGGCTGTGATTTGGCACAACTGATAGTTTTCCGTGCAGTCTGTGTGGTTAATGATCCCTCTGTGGTGTTTTCTCAGGCTGGTAAACATGAGGCGATCGTCAAGAATGTCCACGATCTGTTGGCCAAGCTGGCATGGGACTTTTCCCCGGAGCAGCTCGACCACCTGTTCGACTGCTTCAAGGTAAGGCATGCGCGTCTGTAGCACAGTGTTGTTGAGACATGGATACCCGCTTGACCTCTGTGCTCACGGTCTGGCAGGCGAGTTGGACGAACGCAAGTAAAAAGCAGCGGGAGAAGCTTCTGGAGTTGATCCGCAGGCTGGCGGAGGATGACAAGGATGGAGTGATGGCTCACAAGGTGCTCAACCTGCTGTGGAACCTGGCTCACAGTGATGACGTGCCGGTCGACATCATGGACCAGGCCCTGAGCGCCCACATCAAGATCCTGGACTACAGCTGCTCTCAGGTCAGACTCAGAGTTTAGCGCAGTCATTCCCAGCATGCACCTGCGTGCTATCGCTCACCGCGCGGTTTCTTTCTGCTGTCGTACAGGACCGCGACACACAGAAGATGCAGTGGATCGATCGCTTCATCGAGGAGCTTCGGACGAACGATAAGTGGGTGATTCCGGCTCTGAAGCAGATCAGGGAGATCTGCAGCTTGTTTGGAGAAGCTCCTCAGAACCTCAGGTGAGTTATTGAGCAGGTGTCTTGATCTCACACACTCCGTATGTGTGTGTGATTGTCATGTGTCTCTGGTGCAGTCAGACGCAGAGGAGTCCACACGTGTTCTACCGTCACGATCTGATCAACCAGCTTCAGCACAATCACGCGCTGGTCACGCTGGTGGCCGAGAACCTGTCCGCGTATATGGAGAACATGAGGCAGTTCTCCAAAGGTCAGTGCTCACACATGAACATCAAGGACTCAGTGGAGCTGAACTCTGGGAACTATGTGTGCGCAGTTGTTCTGCATCTGGATTTATTTCATTTAAAGAGAGCTTTCAGAATCTGAACATGAGTGCATGTGAACACACACCTGTTGTATTTCCTTTGCTCAGAGCACCCAGGCTTTGATCCTCAGACGGTTCGAGTGGGCAGCCGGTACAGCCACGTACAGGAAGTGCAAGAGAGACTCAATTTCCTGCGGTCAGTGATGCTCTTGTCTCACACACAAGAGGGGAGCGTTTCCTAATCTTCTAACGCTTCTGATGCGTGTTCAGGTTTCTGCTGAAGGACGGCCAGCTGTGGCTCTGTGCTCCGCAGGCCAAGCAGATCTGGAAGTGCCTGGCGGAGAACGCCGTCTTCCTGTGCGACCGCGAGGCCTGCTTTAAGTGGTACTCCAAACTCATGGGTGACGAGCCGGATCTGGACCCGGATATCAACAAGGACTTCTTCGAGAACAACGTGCTGCAGCTGGACCCCACGCTGCTGACGGAGAATGGCATGAAGTGCTTCGAGCGCTTCTTCAAAGCGGTGAACTGCAGAGAGGGCAAGCTGGTGGCCAAGCGCCGGGCATACATGATGGACGACCTGGAGCTGATCGGGCTCGACTACCTGTGGAGGGTAAAGTGGGAGCTCACGGCACACACACAGGGCTGGGAAGATCACCACCGTTCTTAAGCCACCAGACGATATTATTGATTGACAGTATGCTGAGTATTGTAATGAACAGTAAAATTATACTCAATACCCAGAATCCCCAGCTGAACAGATAGACTCGTGCCGTCTGTTAGGGCGATATGGCCTAAAAAAAATCTGATTTCTTTTTTTTTCTACTTAAAAACAAGTTTTAAACTTTATTTTGTTTAGGTAAAATATTTGCGGCTTGGTAGCACCTGG
>CM040921.1:0-50000 GCA_023029165.1 Gobiocypris rarus | reverse complement strand
CTGATTGGCCAGCTGAACCTCAAAGATAAAACTGTGAGCTCGAACACGGTTCTGCTCAGATATTTGAGGTGAAGCTTCTGCACGCTGACACTCTTCCTCCTTCTGTAGCTCATCACGGCCAAGCTCACCCAGGTCAGCGCCAACATGCCCTCCAGCCCCGACAGCTCGTCCGACTCCTCCACCGGCTCGCCCGGAAACCATGCCAACCCCTACAGCGACGGGCCCAACCCCGAGGTGGAGAGCTGCCTGCCCGGAGTGGTGAGCACCGCGTTTGTCATGTGATCACCGAACGAGGGGTGCACCATATCAGATATTAGAGATTATAAGATGAATAATAATGGATATTTTTTTTATATGTGCACATTTCCTCTGTTTTGACATTTAGGTGACCTTACATAAATCTTTAAAGTGCCCCATTATGCTATATGCTATGCTTTATATGCTATTTCATATAGTGTGTATTAGAGCTGTGTGTGAATGTAAACGCTCTGAAATATCAAAGTGAAGATAAACGGTCTTTTCCTAAGAGATTAAGCATAATTTGCATAATGTCCTCCTCTGGTCCTGATTGGCTGAGCAGCGTCTCTGAGCCCCACCCTCACTCACTGTAGTTAATTTGCATAATGTCTGCCTCTAGTCCTGATTGGCTGAGCAGCCTCTAGCCCCGCCTCACTCACTGTAGTTAATTTGCATAATGTCTGCCTCTAGTCCTGATTGGCTGAGCAGCGTCTCTTAGCCCCGCCCTCACTCACTGTAGTTAATTTGCATAATGTCTGCCTCTAGTCCTGATTGGCTGAGCAGCGTCTCTTAGCCCCGCTCTCACTCACTGTAGTTAATTTGCATAATGTCTGCCTCTAGTGCTGATTGGCTGAGCAGTGTCTCTTAGCCCCGCCTCACTCACTGTAGTTAATTTGCATAATGTCTGCCTCTAGTGCTGATTGGCTGAGCAGTGTCTCTTAGCCCCGCCTCACTCACTGTAGTTAATTTGCATAATGTCCTCCTCTGGTCCTGATTGGCTGAGCAGCGTCTCTTAGCCCCGCCCTCACTCACTGTAGTTAATTTGCATAATGTCTGCCTCTAGTCCTGATTGGCTGAGCAGCGTCTCTTAGCCCCGCCTCACTCACTGTAGTTAATTTGCATAATGTCTGCCTCTAGTGCTGATTGGCTGAGCAGTGTCTCTTAGCCCCGCCTCACTCACTGTAGTTAATTTGCATAATGTCCTCCTCTGGTCCTGATTGGCTGAGAAGCGCCTCTTAGCCCCGCCTCACTCACTGTAGTTAATTTGCATAATGTCTGCCTCTAGTCCTGATTGGCTGAGCAGCCGCCTCTTAGCCCCGCCTCACTCACTGTAGTTAATTTGCATAATGTCCTCCTCTGGTCCTGATTGGCTGAGCAGCGCCTCTTAGCCCCGCCCTCACTCACTGTAGTTAATTTGCATAATGTCTGCCTCTAGTCCTGATTGGCTGAGCAGCGTCTCTTAGCCCCGCCTCACTCACTCACTGTAGTTAATTTGCATAATGTCCTCCTCTGGTCCTGATTGGCTGAGCAGCGTCTCTCACTCACTGTAGTTAATTTGCATAATGTCCTCCTCTGGTCCTGATTGGCTGAGCAGCGTCTCTAGCCCCGCCTCACTCACTGTAGTTAATTTGCATAATGTCTGCCTCTGGTCCTGATTGGCTGAGCAGCGCTCTTAGCCCCGCCCTCACTCACTGTAGTTAATTTGCATAATGTCCTCCTCTGGTCCTGATTGGCTGAGCAGCTCTTAGCCCCGCCTCACTCACTGTAGTTAATTTGCATAATGTCTGCCTCTAGTCCTGATTGGCTGAGCAGCGTCTCTTAGCCCCGCCTCACTCACTGTAGTTAATTTGCATAATGTCCTCCTCTGGTCCTGATTGGCTGAGCAGCGTCTCTGAGCCCCGCCCTCACTCACTGTAGTTAATTTGCATAATGTCCTCCTCTGGTCCTGATTGGCTGAGCAGCGTCTCTGAGCCCCGCCCTCACTCACTGTAGTTAATTTGCATAATGTCTGCCTCTAGTCCTGATTGGCTGAGCAGCGCCTCTTAGCCCTGCCTCACTCACTGTAGTTAATTTGCATAATGTCCTCCTCTGGTCCTGATTGGCTGAGCAGCGTCTCTTAGCCCCGCCCTCACTCACTGTAGTTAATTTGCATAATGTCTGCCTCTAGTCCTGATTGGCTGAGCAGCGTCTCTTAGCCCCGCCCTCACTCACTGTAGTTAATTTGCATAATGTCTGCCTCTGGTCCTGATTGGCTGAGCAGCGTCTCTTAGCCCCGCCCTCACTCACTGTAGTCGTCTCAGAGACTGGAAGAGTTTGGTTGGTGTTGTTCATGTGGAGGAGATGCAGTTTTCTGCTGAGATTGAGACGCTCAAACCCACGCCATCGGTACTGTTCCTATCACTGTGTCAAGAGCTGAGATATGATAATGAGCGCTTCTGACCAATCACAGCAGAATAATGTCGTCCTCTGTCCTGTGGGCACGTGCTGTTGAGCTGATTGTTCTTCCCTCCTCAGATCATGTCGCTGCATCTGCGCTATATCTCCTTCCTGTGGCAGATCGCTGATCTGGGCTGCACCTTGAACATGCCGTTACTGCGAGACGGAGCTCGAGTGCTCATGAAGCTCATGCCTCCAGGTACAGCTCAGACCGCCCTGCCGTGTGACGTGCTGTCTGGCTTGAAGCGCTGCTGAAGTCTGCTTGTGTTCACAGATACCACTACAGTGGAGAACCTTCGGGCGATATGTTTGGATCACGCCAAGCTGGGAGAGAACAGTCTGAGTCCCACGCTGGATTCACGCTTCTTCGGTCCTTCCCCTTCACAAGTGCTCTACCTCACTGAGGTATCTCACACGCTTCTGCACATGTAAACTAGGGTTAGGGTTTAAGGGGTCACCCACAAATTAAAATGACCCCATGATTACTCACCCTCAATCCATCCAATCCATCAAGTCAGAGCACCTTTATTTATAAAGCGCTTTTTACAATGGCGATTGTTTTCTCCAGAGTGGCTGTCCAGACCAAACTAATTAACACTGTGAAGCTGTTTTGAAACAGTGATGTCATCAGCTCAGTTCAGTTCTCATGTGGTTCTCACGGGCAGATCCGTGATAGAGCTGAATATTTAGGTGTAGATGACTGTCTTCTTTCAGACGAAAACAATCTAGAGCTATATTAAAATATGTCCTGGGTAATCCAATCTTTAATAATGGCAGTGACGGGGTCCATTGAGTTTGAAGCTCAAAGTGCATCTATCCATCCTAAAAGTGCATCATAAAAGTGCATCCATCCATTCTAAAAGTGCATCCTTCCGTCATAAAAGTGCATCCATCCATCATAAAAGTGCATCCATCCATCCTAAAAGTGCATCCATCCATTCTAAAAGTGCATCCTTCCGTCATAAAAGTGCATCCATCCATTCTAAAAGTGCATCCTTCCGTCATAAAAGTGCATCCATCCATCCTAAAGTGCATCCATCTGTCATAATAGTGCATCGTGCATCCATCTGTCATAAAAGTGACGGATTGGAAAAAATGCACTTTTATGATGGATCCATCCATCCTAAAAGTGCATCCATCATAAAGGATGCACTTTTAGATGGATGGATGCACTATTAGGATGGATGGAAAAATGCACTTTTATGATGGATGGATGCACTTTTTTGGTCTTCATATTTTGGGCTCCCATTCACTACCATTATAAAGCTGGGAAGAGCCAGGACATTTGTTAAAATAACTGATTGTGTTCGTCTGAAAGTAGAATGTCACAGAGGATGGGTTGAGGGAGAGGAAATCTGGGGTAATTTAGATTTTTGGGTGAACTCTCCCTTTAAATGAATTTGTCAATTTATGAAAGTCGATTCAGCTCCACAGAAGACAATAGTGTCAGGTTTTGTTCTGATCTGATAGTCAGTGCAGTTGAATCAGAAATATGACTGAATATTGAGTGTAAACAGCAGCTCTCTAGGTAACACACCTGGTTTCTCTCTGTCTCTCAGGTGGTGTATGCGCTGCTGATGCCGGCCAGTGGAACTCTGGGAGATGACGCCTGTGACTTCCAGTTCAACTTCTTGAAGAGTGGCGGTCTTCCTCTCGTCCTGGGCATGCTCACTAGGAACAACTTCCTTCCCAATGCGGACATGGAGACGAGGCGCGGTGCTTACCTGAACGCCCTGAAGATCGCCAAACTCATGCTGACCGCCATCGGGTTCGGGCACGTGAAGGCAGTGGCGGAGGCGTGCCAGCCTGTGGTGGAGGGCACCAACCCGGCCTCACCGGTGCGACTTACCCCCAACCCTACCTCACCGGCTGACTCTGATCCCCTCATGGTGACGTGACCTTCTGTTTGTTTTCCAGATAAACCAGGCGACTCACGATCAGGCTCTGGTGCTACAGAACGCCCTCCAGAGCATTCCCAACCCCGCCTCCGAATGCATGCTGCGCAACGTGGCCATCCGATTGGCCCAGCAGATCTCAGATGAGGTCCCGGATCTTTACAGCTTTAAAGTTGCAGGATAAGGTCTTGTAAACGTTTGTCACACTGATGTCTTTGTTGTTTCCTGACATTGTACAGAACTTCTTCCAGGCCTCCAAGTACATCCCAGATATCTGTGTGATCCGAGCCGTGCAGAAGATCGTCTGGGCGTCGGGCTGTGGAATGGTGCATCTGGTCTTCAGCTCCAACGAAGAGATCAGCCAGATCTACGAGAAGGCACGACTCCATACACTCACCACTGTCTCCGCTAAAGTGCTGTCGTTCTTCATTTAAATGTGCTCGTGTTGTTCTGCAGACGAATGCCGGGAACGAGCCGGACGCTGAAGACGAGCAGGTGTGCTGTGAGGCGCTGGAGGTCATGACCTTGTGTTTCGCTCTGCTCCCGACGGCCCTCGACACGCTCAGCAAAGAGAAGGCCTGGCAGACCTTCATCATCGACCTGCTGCTTCACTGCCAGAGCAAGTGCGTGTTTACAGGAACCGCTTCACCGCCATTATTCACAAAACCCAGCTGTGGTTCTGGACACTTAATCTGCTGACACCAGATGCAGAACACATGCCTATGGACGTATTCAGGGACCGCTTCGGACATCAGTATACTGCATATGAGTAGACGGGGGAAACCCAGCCTGATCTGCGGGATTTGATTTTGCCCTGCAGCTCAGTCTGGAAACCTGCACATTAGTTTCTTCTGCTTCTGTTACACTTCTGCGGGAACCAATCACTGACTGGCTTATCCAGCTGGCGTGCTATTGGCGGGTTTAACGCGATGACGGATAGAGAAGCGATGGGTCGATGCCCGTTAGGGCTGTCAAAATTGCTCAAAAATGATATTCGAATATTCCCTCTAAAAAAACTAGATTCGAACATCTAGTTGCGCATTTTGTCAATAACAGGACAAATTCATACAAAGAGACATAACTACTTGTATAGGCCGTCTATTTCAGTTTAAATATATTTGACAGTGTATTACCAACACAAACACAAGTAAATCAACCAATGCCCAAGACCGCAGACCTCTCTCTCTCTCGTCCTCGCCTCTTCTGTAACAGCGACTCCACATCCGGAGATGAACGAGCTCCAGGCGAATCCAGCCGAGTGTGACATCACACCGGCACACAGTTTGCACAAATGAGCTGCTTATATTTACAAAATGAGCCTACAAACGCAGAAATAAGCCCTTTTAAATAAAGATCCATGTTTAATCAAAAAAATTAATAAATCAATCAATCACGAAACTAAAATGTTTGGTGAAATTAGGAAATATTTAAGAGATCGTTAATTTAGTTCTATACATGTGTGCATATATTTTGTAATAATATCATAAGGTTTACTGAGTTTTTTCACGATTCTTCTGTTTTTGGTGAAGTGTACTAAAGAATATCGTCACCTGAGTACATTCGCCCAGTTCTTCTCGAGGCTTTTCCTGATGGTTTATATGGAACAGTTACTCCGAGTCGTTTCTCAGAATAGCACAGCGGCGAGCGCGTGGAGAATAAAGGGAGGAGCCGGGCGAGAGGAGAAACAAGGCACCCACTCCCAAAGCAGACAGCCACGCCTCTACTACCGCGGGCGTTTTTTCCCATTTTTTTTATTAATTTGAATAATAATTTTCACCTTCTAAATAATTTTTTTTTTAACTATTCGAAGATAGAATATTCGTTGACAGCCCAATGGGCCCTTTTCACAGACTGTGATGCTGCGTTTTAACGGCCGTTAATATCATAAATCCTGCAACGTTTTTTGTATTTTATTTTTTTTTTTAATTATGTACATTTATAACAGTACTAGTTTGTATTATATTACTTTTGCATCAAATTACAAAAAAACATCTTACCTGCTGTGAGTGTGTTTCTAATACAGTGTCTATGGGAGTGATGGTATAAATAACATCTTTCTCTCTTTTCACTGCCGTTATCAATCTCACTCTATTTTTTCCCTCTTTTTGAAAGTTGTGAAATCACTATTGTTGTGTTTTTCTTTTGCTATTTGAGCAAATCGGGACACAAAAAAAAGTAATGTATTCTCTCATTCACCGCTATAAAAGTTAACCCAACTATGACGACTTCCGCTCCGAGAAACCCGGAAATGTGAAAAGGGTCTATTGCCCGTTGGTCATGCCTCTTGTGGTCTGATTGGTTAAGGATTATCCAGTTTCTTACAGAGTCATTTGAACTATGGCCGTTGGTCACACCTCCTGTGCAGTAGAACATACAGAGCTGACCCCAGACCAGTGTTCAACCTTAATCTGAGCTTGACAAGCATATGACACGGTCAAGGCATGAGCTGATGTTAGACATGGAGACGTTCTTAACTCAAGACTCATACATTGGTTAAAAATCATAAGTTCAAACATCCCCAGAAGTGATGAGTAGTGCGTTAATAAAGGCTGATTAGCGTGGAGTTGCTAACGAACCTGCCGTTGTTGGTGTTTTCCTCCAGAGCTGTGCGTCAGATGGCACAGGAGCAGTTCTTCCTCATGGCCACCAGGTGTTGTATGGGACACCGGCCGCTGCTGTTCTTCATCACCCTCCTCTTCACTGTTCTGGGGGTGAGTACAGTCACATGCAGACCCGTGGGGAAGGACCGAACATGTTAAGATGCCGTTAATAAACGTTAGCTGTTGTTTTAGAGCACGGCTAAAGAAAGGGCAAAGCACGCTGGCGATTACTTCACCCTCTTACGCCACTTGCTCAACTACGCGTACAACAGCAACATAAACCTGCCCAACGCAGAGGTGCTGCTCAACAACGAGATCGACTGGCTCAAGCGGATCCGAGTGAGTTCCCACGCACAGCTTTCACACCGGCTGACGCGCGGGAGCGATGCTTTAATAATCTCTGTGGTTTTCATGGACGTTCAGGATGAGGTGAAGAGGACCAGCGAGACCGGTGTGGAAGAGACCATTCTCGAGGGTCACCTGGGGGTCACCAAAGAGCTGCTGGCCTTTCAGACGCCTGAGAAGAAGTTCTACATCGGCTGTGAGAAAGGGGGCGCTAATCTAATAAAGGTGACGGGCCTGGAGCTAGATTCTGTTGTTGTTGTGAAAAGGAAGTTGACTTGATTTGTAGCGTGTGTGGGTCTGTGTCTCTCACAGGAGCTGATTGATGATTTCATCTTCCCGGCGTCTAACGTGTACCTGCAGTTTGTGAAGAGCGGAGAGTTCCCGGCGGAGCAGGCCATCCCGGTGTGCAGCAGTCCCGCCTCCATCACGGCCGGGTTCGAGCTGCTGGTGGCGCTGGCGGTCGGCTGTGTGCGCAACCTCAAGCAGACCGCCGACACGCTCACAGACATGTACTATCAAGGTGCGCTCATCACGCTTTCAGCAACTCAGCGGCTCAAGGGTTAGCATTAGCTGTTTCCATCCTCACAGTTTTATGTGAATTTTGGGACATCAATAAACTATGAAAATAATGCGCATACATCTCTAAAAATGTGCATAAAAACATGCGCTCAATTGAGGCGGATCATTTTTCATGCACATAAACTATGAAGAAACACATTTACTGAAAGAATCCCTCAGACCTTCAGCAGAGGCTGTGATTGGATAACTGGCCTAACCAATGGCGTCGCAGCATCTCAGATGTTGGTTTAGTGGCTCTGAAGCGCCTGAGTCAAAGACTCTGATCAGAATGATTAGGTTAAATTCCTCCAGAAGCCGTGTGTGTGTGTGTGTATTCCTCCAGAAGCCTAGAGAAGAGTGTGTGTGTGTGTGTGTATTCCTCCAGAAGCCTAGAGAAGAGTGTGTGTGTGTGTGCTCCAGAAGAGTGTGTGTGTGTGTGTGTGTCTGTATTCCTCCAGAAGCCTAGAGAAGAGTGTGTGTGTGTGTGTCTGTATTCCTCCAGAAGCCTAGAGAAGAGTGTGTGTGTGTGTGTGTGTGTGTGTGTGTGTGTGTGTATTCCTCCAGAAGCCTAGAGAAGAGTGTGTGTGTGTGTGTGTGTGTGTGTCTGTATTCCTCCAGAAGCCTAGAGAAGAGTGTGTGTGTGTGTGTGTGTGTGTATTCCTCCAGAAGCCTAGAGAAGAGTGTGTGTGTGTGTGTGTGTGTGTGTGTGTGTGTTCCTCCAGAAGCCTAGAGAAGAGTGTGTGTGTGTGTGTGTCTGTATTCCTCCAGAAGCCTAGAGAAGAGTGTGTGTGTGTGTGTGTGTGTGTGTGTGTGTGTTCCTCCAGAAGCCTAGAGAAGAGTGTGTGTATTCCTCCAGAAGCCTAGAGAAGAGTGTGTGTGTGTGTGTGTGTGTATTCCTCCAGAAGCCTAGAGAAGAGTGTGTGTGTGTGTGTGTTCCTCCAGAAGCCTAGAGAAGAGTGTGTGTGTGTGTGTGTATTCCTCCAGAAGCCTAGAGAAGAGTGTGTGTGTGTGTGTGTGTGTGTTCCTCCAGAAGCCTAGAGAAGAGTGTGTGTGTGTGTGTGTGTGTGTGTGTGTAGAGAAGAGTGTGTGTGTGTGTGTGTGTGTGTGTGTGTTCCTCCAGAAGCCTAGAGAAGAGTGTGTGTGTGTTTGTGTGTGTATTCCTCCAGAAGCCTAGAGAAGAGTGTGAGAGTGTGTGAGAGTGTGTGAGAGTGTGTGAGAGTGTGTGAGAGTGTGTGAGTGTGTGTGTGAGTGTGTGAGTGAGTGTGTGAGAGTGTGTGAGTGAGTGTGTGTGTGAGTGTGTGTGTGTATTCCTCCAGAGTGTGTGTGTGTGTGTGTGTGTGTGTGTGTGTATTCCTCCAGAAGCCGTGTGTGTGTGTGTGTGTGTGTGTGTGTGTGTGTGTATTCCTCCAGAAGCCTAGAGAAGTGTGTGTGTGTTTGCTCTGAGACGACGGAGGGAAAAGAGCCGATTGAGCAGCTCAGTGTATGGCTGATATTCTGTGCTATGAAGTGATGATTGTGCTCTCTTGAGCTGGTGGGATGGAAACACTAATGAGCCTCGTTCAGGAATCATGAGCAGTGAGTGTGTAAAGCCTGTTGATAGACTGCATTGTGCTGCTGTTTCATGCGTGAGGCTCGTATGTGCCCATGGTTTAAACACGCGTGTGTCTCGTCTCAGGGTGCGAGGCCCTGACGGAGTGGGAGTTTCTGCCTCCGGTGGGGCCGCGGCCGACCAAAGGCTTCGTGGGTCTGAAGAACGCAGGGGCCACGTGCTACATGAACTCCGTGATTCAGCAGCTGTACATGATCCCGCCCATCCGGAACGGCATCCTGGCCATCGAAGGCACCGGCAGCGACATTGATGACGACATGTCCGGAGATGAAAAGCAGGAGAACGAGGTAAAAAGTGCACACTCGACCGCAGCGAAACCCTTAGCGCAGAGATGAAGTCTGAATGTACATCATTCTCACGCACTGCAGAGTAATGTGGACCCCAGGGATGATGTGTTCAGTTATCATCACCAGTTTGATGACAAGCCCTCTTTCAATAAGGCCGAGGACCGCAAGGAGTACAACATCGGAGTTCTGCGGCACCTGCAGGTGATCTTCGGCCACCTGGCGGCGTCCCGGCTGCAGTACTACGTGCCCAGAGGCTTCTGGAAGCAGTTCAGGTACTATCAGCCGCACAGTGTGACTTACACTGCACTAACATCTGCACTGATAATACCACAATCCAAACAAAAACAGGCATTAAACCCTTGCCAGTCCGTTCAGTAGGACGAGAGAAATGGATCTCTGGTGTGTGAAGTGCAGCCCTTGCTTGGTAAACCCTGCGTCGGCTCTGTTCATTCACACACAGACTCGTATTTGAAGAGTCTTCTTGCGGTTTAATATTCCCAGACACACCAGAGTTTGGCACGGATCGATTCAGTGTGAATCTGGACTCGGTCCCTGCTCTTAAAAGCACGAGTTCTGTCCCCAACCCTAGCAGTAAGACGACTGCGTTTGACACGTTCCCTGCAGGTTATGGGGGGAGCCGGTGAATCTGAGAGAGCAGCACGACGCGCTGGAGTTCTTCAATTCCCTGGTGGACAGTCTGGATGAGGCGCTGAAAGCCCTGGGCCATCCCAGCATGCTCAGCAGGATCTTGGGTGGCTCGTTTGCAGACCAGAAGATCTGTCAGGGTTGTCCTCACAGGTGAGTGAAAGACCTGTCAATCATTCTGAGGATGCTAAGTTTGCGGTATTGATATTTTGCAGCCTGGGACTGACTGTTAGTGAACTAAGACAGGGCCACCAGAAGGACAGTTCTGCTCTATATCAGCTGTGATAGGCAGTAGGGATGCGCGGTACACCGGTACTTGGAAAATACCGGTATATATTTTATTTCAAACGGTACGATATCATGATTTTGCTCATTTCGATATTTGCTGCTGTTCTGAAGTTCACCGCTAGGTGGCAGCGCGCTACCCAAAATGATGTGAAACCGGCGAATGTGGCAACAGAATAAAATGAATACTGCGGTTCAATCTAACTCAACACACACAAAACTCATTAATAAAGACAGGAGTAGACGTGACATTTGGAATTACTTTGCTTACAAAACTTCTGAAGAACCATCAAACCTTGCCAAGCATCAGTCGCTTAATTCCTGACATTAAGAGATCGACAGGTGAGTGCATCATTCAAACGATCTAATTTAGACATTTATTTTCTTTCAACACTGATCAACTCCCATACTCGTATCGTTTAAATATAACGAAATCTCCGGCGTTCTTTTCAACCAGTGACGTTTAGACCTAATATTTGCACGCATACTATTGCACTATTTACATCTGCGAAAGACATAACCAACTGTGTTTATGTGACTACTCATGTGACATTTTTGACATCATTTTGTGTGTATTTGACTAAGGAAAAACAACTTAATTTGGGATGCACGAGCTCTTTAGGCTTGTGTGTTTGTTGTTGGTATGAGCGCAAAGAAAACCCTCCCATATGTATTACGAAATGCTATAGAATCGCTTGCATGTTCAAATGGACATGGTTTAAAAAGACGTGTGCAGTGATTTCCGTCAGCTGTGCCGAAGCGGAAGTGTTGAATCTGAGCAGATTGCTTTAGTGCAGGTGCGATGTCTTTTGAAGCCAGAAGCCGTGTGCTCATTTGAGAGAATGGAGACGCGCAGAAGTGCTGAAATTTTCCAAATGACTGATTGATGTGATAATCTTTGTTGATTCATTTAATAATAAACATTTGCAGTAATTTCCCGCTTCATAAACCCAAAACTTGGTAAAATTATGTAAAATTAGTAAAATTATGCACAATACTCAATACTCAGACCCTGAATGGTATCGATTTAATATCAGTACTTCGGTATTAGATTGTGGTACCGTACCGAAGCCAAAATTGTGCCCTTAAATGTCAAAGCTGTACTACCTCTGAGAATATTTGAATCCTTTCTGTAAGAAATTTAATTGGCGGATTCAAATAAGGAAATTAAAGTGTGTGTGAGTGTGTGTGTGTGTGAGTGGGCATGTTTTTGTGAAATATCAGGACACAAATGTGTATAATGACATGGGTATGACACAGGTATTACAAAAAGAGGGTGAAATATGAGGACGTTCCCCATGTCCTCACTTTTCAAAATGCTTATAAATCACACAGGATGAGGTTTTTATCACAGAAAGTAAACTGTGCAGTCTCCTGTGATGGTGTGTGTGTGTGTGTGTGTGTGTGTGTGTGTGTGTGTGTGTGTGTGTGTGTGTGTGTGTGTGTGTGTGTGTGTGTGTGTGTGACTGTGTGTGTGTGATGGGTAGGTTTAGGGGCAGTGTAGGGGGATAGAAAATACGGTTTGTACAGTATAAAATGCATTACGCCTATGGAATGTCCCCACATTTCACAAAAACAAACGTGTGTGTGTGTTCGCAGGTACGAGTGTGAGGAATCCTTCACAACGTTGAACGTCGACATCAGGAACCACCAGAACCTGCTGGACTCTCTGGAACAGTACGTCAAAGGGGATCTTCTCGAAGGAGCCAACGCTTACCATTGTGAGAAGTGCAACAAAAAGGTGTGCCGTCGTCCCTGAGCTCTCTCTGATAGATCTCGTGTAAAGTGCAAATCGGTGACCTTTCGTTGTCCTGTGGTTTGCGTCAGGTGGACACGGTGAAACGTCTCCTCATAAAGAACCTCCCACCCGTGTTGGCCATCCAGCTCAAGCGCTTCGATTACGACTGGGAGCGCGAGTGTGCCATCAAGTTCAACGATTACTTCGAGTTCCCTCGGGAGCTGGACATGGAGCCCTACACGGTGGCGGGCGTGGCGAAGCTGGAGGGGGACGAGGTGCCGCTGGAGAGCCAGGTCATCCCTGAGGATTCTCCGGCGGAGACCCACCCCAGCTCCCGCTACCGGCTGGTGGGCGTGCTGGTGCACTCGGGTCAGGCCAGCGGCGGGCACTACTACTCCTACATCGTCCAGCGGCACGGCAGCGCCAGTGAGGGGCAGAAGGACCGCTGGTATAAGTTTGATGACGGTGATGTAACGGAGTGTAAGATGGACGATGACGAGGAGATGAAGAACCAGTGCTTTGGCGGAGAGTACATGGGCGAGGTGTTTGACCACATGATGAAGCGCATGTCGTACCGGCGGCAGAAGCGCTGGTGGAACGCCTACATCCTGTTCTACGAGCGCATGGACGCAGCAGGGGCCGACAGCGAGCTCGGGAAGTACATCTCCCAGCTGAGCCTCGCGCCCCGGCCCAACCAGCCCAAGATGCCCCTGGCCATCGAGGCCAGCGTTCGCAAGCAGAACGTGCAGTTCATGCACAGCCGCATGCAGTACAGCCTCGAGTACTTCCAGTTCATTAAGAAGCTGCTGACCTGCAATAGCGTCTACCTGAACCCTCCTCCAGGTGAGCTCTGTTTGACGACAGGTGAACTTCTCGTCTTCTGCTGCGCTGATGTATTAAGACGCTCTTCTCTGGTCCTTCTAGGTCAGGATCACCTTTTGCCAGAAGCGGAGGAGATCGCGATGATTAGCATACAGCTCGCTGCCAGATTTCTGTTTAGCACCGGCTTCCACACAAAGAAAGTCGTCCGAGGTCCTGCCAGTGACTGGTGAGCGCCAGTGTTAATTTCGTTAAAGAAGACGATGACCAAAAATATTCGTCAACGTCCACTTTTTATATAATTATATAAGAGTATTTTATGATCTATAGTATCGAACGCAGCACTAAGATCGAGTAGAACTAGTATTGAGATACAGCCTTGGTCAGAAGCTAGAAGTAAATCATTTGTGATTTTAACGAGCGCAGTTTCTGTGCTATGGTGTGGTCTGAATCCTGATTGAAATTTTTCATAGATATCATTTTCTTGCAAGAAAGAGCACAATTGAGCAGACACAACTTTTTCTAGTATTTTAGACATAAATGGAAGATTTGAAATGGGTCTGTAATTTGCTAGGTTATTATGATCTAATTGTGGCTTAATGAGAGGTTTTATGACTGCCAATTTGAATATTCTTGGAACATGACCTAAAGATAAAGACGAGTTAATAATATTGAGAAGAGGCTCTTCCACTACAGGTAACAGCTCTTTCAGTAGTTTAGTGGGTATTGGATCTAATAAACATGTTGTTGGTTTAGATGCAATGATAAGTTTATTTAGCTCTTCCTGTCCTATAGTTGTAAAGCGGTGTAGTAGTTCTTGAGGAGCGATAATTGAGGTTGAATCATAAGACATCATTAAAGGTTGTACATTTACAATTCTGTTTCTGATGCTTTCTATTTTCTCAGTGAAGAAATTCATAAAATCATTACTACTAAACTGTAACGGAATATTTTGCTCAGGCGATGCTTGTTTATTAGTCTAGCCACGGTGTTAAATAAAAACCTTGGATTATTTTGGTTATTTTCTATTAGTTTGCGGAGATGCTCAGCCCTGGCTGCTTTTAGGGCCTTTTAATAACGTGACATCTTTCCACGCGATTCTAAAGACCTCTAAATTAGTTTGTTTCCATTTACGCTCTAAGTTACGAGTTTCTCTCTTGATAACGTGTGTAGCACTGTTGTACCATGGTGCTTTAGTTTTCGCTCTAACCTTTTTTAATCTAATTGGTGCAACATTTTCTAATGTACTAGAGAAAATGGTGCTCATACTGCTAGTCATTTCCTCTAGTTCATCTGTTAGTTTGGGTTCACTGAGCAACTGAGACAGATCAGGAAAGCTATTTGAGAATCTATCTATAGTGGTTGGAAGGTTTGTTCTGCCTGGTCGATAACGTGGCGCAACATGACAGATTTCAGCAGTATGCAAGTTACCATGTAATGGTCAGTGACCGCATCATCTTATGGTATAATAACTATATCGGTTGGGTTGTTTCAATGTGATATAATTAAATCTAGTGTGTGATTAAGACGATGAGTAGGACCAGTAACGTTTTGCTTGACCCAAAAGGAGTTTAATAGATCTGTAAACGCAGCCCCTAACGCATTTGTTGTCTACGTGTATGTTAAAATCTCCAACAATTAATGCGTTATTGACGTTGACCAATAGATCTGAGAGAAAGTCTGCAAACTCTTTTAGGAAATCAGCATAGGGCCCTGGAGGTCTATATACAGTAGCCAAGGCTCGAGATAATACGGATTTCTTTCTTGCATCTAAGAGCGTAACATTTAGCACTAGTACTTCAAACGAATTAAACCTGTGACCTGTTTTCTGAGTAACATTTAGAATATCTCTATAGATTATTGCAACACCGCCGCCACGACCAATCAGACGGGGCTCATGCTTATAACAGTATCCTGGTGGAGTAGACTCATTTAGACCGAAATAATCATTTGGCTTAAGCCAGGTTTCAGTAAGGCAAAGTACATCGAAACTATTATCTGTGACCATTTCATTTACAATAACCGCCTTAGGTGTGAGCAATCTAATGTTTAGAAGACCTAGTTTTAGAAATTGTTTTTGTTCACTAATATTGAGATTTTCTGGTTTAATCACAATTAGATTTTTCCTAGGTCTTACAATAGATTTAAAGTTTGACCTCACTAAACAAGGAATAGACACAGTTTCTATATAATGTTCTACATTGGTACTTATGTCAATTAAGTTAGGACAGCAAAGACTGTGATTTGGATTTTGACCTACTAGTGATATGGTGGTGTGTAACGCCCTGGAGATGTTGTGGGCATCTCATGTGTTTGCCAGTGTCAGATCCACCCCGGGCTCAGTCTGGAGCTCTGTCTCAGTGATTTCAGCTGATGTTTTTAAGATGATGAGGAACATGAATTCAGTGTGTCCAAGCGTTAGATCTGGCAGTGTGTTTGTGAGTGAGGCTAACTGGTGCTCATCTGTTTCAGGTATGATGCCTTGTGGTACAAACATCTGTTCTGACCTCCTGCCACCTTCCTCAACCAGTGATTCGGCTAATCCTCGTTGTGCTTTTCCACATCCCGTAGTCTCGACTGAAAAACCCTAACCTAGCCCTGTTTTTAAAGATCTTTTAAATGGAAGATGGGAAAATTCCCAAATTAAAGTGCCCCTTTGATGCTACTTTCTAGTTTTCTAGTTTTTTCTAGTGAGTGAGGGCGGGGCTAAGAGACGCTGCTCAGCCAATTAGGACCAGAGGCAGACATTATGCAAATTAACTAGAGTGAGTGAGGGCAGGGCTAAGAGACTCTGCTCAGCCAATCAGGACTAGAGGCAGACATTATGTACCCAACCACAGTGAGGAAGGCGGGCTAAGAGACGCTGCTCAGCCAATCAGGACCAGAGTGACATTATGCAAATTAACTACAGTGGAGGAGTGAGGGCGGGCTGGGTGAGACGCTGCTCAGCCAATCAGGACTAGAGTAAGACACATGCAAATTAACTACAGTGAGGAGGGTGGGGCTAAGACGCTGCTCAGCCAATCAGGACTAGAGGTGGGCATTATGCAAATTAACTACAGTGAGTGAGGGCGGGCTAAGAGACGCTGCTCAGCCAATCAGGACTAGAGGCAGACATTATGCAAATTAACTACAGTGAGTGAGGGCGGGGGTAAGAGACGCTGTTTAGCCAATCAGGACCAGAGGCAGACATTATGCAAATTAACTACAGTGAGTGAGTGAGGGTGGGGCTAAGAGACGCTGCTCAGCCAATCAGGACTAGAGGCAGACATTATGCAAATTAACTACAGTGAGTGAGGGCTAAGAGACGCTGCTCAGCCAATCAGGACTAGAGGTGGGCATTATGCAAATTAACTACAGTGAGTGAGGGCGGGGCTAAGAGACGCTGCTCAGCCAATCAGGACTAGAGGTGGGCATTATGCAAATTAACTACATGTAAGACTGAATTACTGACGACTCGTTTCAGTTCAGAGTTTCTACGGTCACACAGCTCTATTACACACACTATCTGAAAGAGCATTATGGGGCATTTTGACAAATAACACGCAGAGGGTTCTGTACACCGGGAACAAATTCCATGAAACAAGTCCCAATGTTGGGAGATCTTTTTATCATTTTTCAAATCTTTGTCGACCAGATTGTTTATACCAGTTGCTGAATAGTTCTCTTCTCAGAATCCCTTACAGCTGAAGATTCAAGAGAGAGTTTTATTTGTCACATACACAATTATATACAGAATATATAACTGGCAGTGAAATGTAAAGCATGTGCTGAAGCATGTGTTATTAGTGCTGGGTTTAACCCCCTGACAAAGTCAACCATTTTACACAAAGTAAAACCAAATATAGTTTCTCACCATGAGATTAGCCATAGCGGGCATGTCTGAGAGGTTTGTCCTTGTGAACAGGCCTGTGACCCCGTGACCCTGAGTGACCACCTGCTGCGGGCGGTGCTGCACTTACTGCGCAGGGAAGTGTCCGAACACGGCCGGCACCTTCAGCAGTTCTTCAACCTCTTCGTCATGTACGCCAACCTGGGTAAGGGCTGGCTCCTGGTTCCCATGAGTCTCCAGCGCAGAAGTGAGAGCACCTGAGAATGCCCTCTGTCTGTTGCAGGTCTGGCTGAGAAGACGCAGCTGCTGAAGCTGAGCGTGCCGTCCACGTTCATGTTGGTGGCGCTGGACGAGGGGCCCGGGCCGCCCATCAAGTACCAGTACGCAGAGCTGGGCAAACTCTACACCGTGGTGTCGCAGCTTCTGCGGTGCTGCGACGTGACCTCACGCATGCAGTCCTCCATTAATGGTGAGCGTGTCCTTTCCCGCTTCATCAAACGAAGGCTGTCAGGTGCTGATCCGCCCACTCCTCTCTCACAGGTAACCCGCCGCTGGCCAACCCGTACGGTGACCCCAGTCTCGCGGCTCCCATCATGCCCCTGCAGCCGCTGGTGGCCGAAATCCTGTTTGTGCGCACCAGCTACGTGAAGAAGATCATCGAGGACTGCAGCAACTCTGAGGAGACGGTGAAACTGCTGCGCTTCTGCTGCTGGGAGAACCCACAGTTCTCCTCCACGGTCCTCAGCGAGCTGCTCTGGCAGGCGAGTCTGCGCTCAGACACCCCTGATGACCTTTACCCTCTGTTCATGTGACCTGACGACCTTTACTCTCTGTTCATGTGACCTGACGACCTTTACTCTCTGTTCATGTGACCTGATGACCTTTACCCTCTGTTCATGTGACCTGACGACCTTTACTCTCTGTTCATGTGCCCTGATGACCTTTACCCTCTGTTCATGTGTCCTGATGACCTTTACCCTCTGTTCATGTGACCTGACGACCTTTACTCTCTGTTCGTGTGTCCTGATGACCTTTACCCTCTGTTCATGTGACCTGACGACCTTTACTCTCTGTTTGTGTGCCCTGATGACCTTTACCCTCTGTTCATGTGACCTGACGAACTTTACCCTCTGTTCATGTGACCTGATGACCTTTACCCTCTGTTCATGTGAGCTGATGAACTTTACCCTCTGGTCATGTGTGCTGATGAACTTTACCCTCTGTTCATGTGACCTGATGACCTTTACCCTCTGTTCATGTGACCTGACGACCTTTACCCTCTGTTCATGTGACCTGATGACCTTTACCCTCTGTTCATGTGACCTGACGACCTTTACCCTCTGTTCGTGTGACCTGACGACCTTTACCCTCTGTTCGTGTGTCCTGACGACCTTTACCCTCTGTTCATGTGACCTGACGACCTTTACCCTCTGTTCATGTGACCTGACAACCTTTACCCTCTGTTTGTGTGTCCTGACGACCTTTACCCTCTGTTTGTGTGACCTGACGACCTTTACCCTCTGTTCGCCCACTTTACCCTCTGTTCATGTGACCTTTACCCTCTGTTCATGTGACCTGACGACCTTTACTCTCTGTTCGTGTGTCCTGATGACCTTTACCCTCTGTTCATGTGACCTGACGACCTTTACTCTCTGTTCATGTGACATGACGACCTTTACCCTCTGGTCATGTGTCCTGACGACCTTTACCCTCTGGTCATGTGTCCTGATGACCTTTACCCTCTGTTCGTGTGACCTGACGACCTTTACCCTCTGGTCGTGTGTCCTGACGACCTTTACCCTCTGTTTGTGTGCTCTGACGACCTTTACCCTCTGGTCATGTGTCCTGATGACCTTTACCCTCTGTTCGTGTGACCTGACGACCTTTACCCTCTGGTCGTGTGTCCTGACGACCTTTACCCTCTGTTTGTGTGCTCTGACGACCTTTACCCTCTGGTCATGTGTTCTGATGACCTTTACCCTTTGGTCATGTGTCCTGATGACCTTTACCCTCTGTTCATGTGTCCTGATGACCTTTACCCTCTGTTCATGTGTCCTGATGACCTTTACCCTCTGTTCATGTGTCCTGATGACCTTTACCCTCTGGTCATGTGTCCTGATGACCTTTACCCTCTGGTCATGTGTCCTGATGACCTTTACCCTCTGGTCGTGTGTCCTGATGACCTTTACCCTCTGTTCGTGTGTCCTGACGACCTTTACCCTCTGTTTGTGTGCTCTGACGACCTTTACCCTCTGTTCGTGTGCTCTGACGACCTTTACCCTCTGTTCGTGTGACATGACGACCTTTACCCTCTGGTCATGTGTCCTGATGACCTTTACCCTCTGGTCATGTGTCCTGATGACCTTTACCCTCTGGTCATGTGTCCTGATGACCTTTACCCTCTGGTCATGTGTCCTGATGACCTTTACCCTCTGGTCATGTGTCCTGATGACCTTTACCTCTGGTCATGTGTCCTGATGACCTTTACCCTCTGGTCATGTGTCCTGATGACCTTTACCCTCTGGTCATGTGTCCTGATGACCTTTACCCTCTGTTCATGTGTCCTGACGACCTTTACCCTCTGTTCATGTGTCCTGACGACCTTTACCCTCTGTTCATGTGTCCTGATGACCTTTACCCTCTGGTCATGTATCCTGACGACCTTTACCCTCTGTTCATGTGACCTGATGACCTTTACCCTCTGTTCATGTGTCCTGACGACCTTTACCCTCTGTTCATGTGTCCTGATGACCTTTACCCTCTGTTCATGTGTCCTGACGACCTTTACCCTCTGGTCATGTGTCCTGACGACCTTTACCCTCTGGTCATGTGTCCTGATGACCTTTACCCTCTGGTCATGTGTCCTGACGACCTTTACCCTCTGTTCATGTGTCCTGATGACCTTTACCCTCTGGTCATGTGTCCTGATGACCTTTACCCTCTGGTCATGTGTCCTGATGACCTTTACCCTCTGGTCATGTGTCCTGATGACCTTTACCCTCTGGTCATGTGTCCTGATGACCTTTACCCTCTGGTCATGTGTCCTGATGACCTTTACCCTCTGGTCGTGTGTCCTGACGACCCTTACCCTCTGTTCGTGTGCTCTGACGACCTTTACCCTCTGATCATGTGTCCTGATGACCTTTACCCTCTGGTCATGTGTCCTGATGACCTTTACCCTCTGTTCATGTGTCCTGACGACCTTTACCCTCTGTTCATGTGTCCTGATGACCTTTACCCTCTGGTCATGTGTCCTGACGACCTTTACCCTCTGGTCATGTGTCCTGATGACCTTTACCCTCTGGTCATGTGTCCTGATGACCTTTACCCTCTGTTCATGTGTCCTGATGACCTTTACCCTCTGGTCATGTGTCCTGATGACCGTTACTCATTGTGAATGTTCTCTGCCAGGTGGCGTATTCCTACACCTATGAGTTGAGGCCTTACCTGGATCTCCTGCTGCAGATCCTCCTGATTGAGGACTCGTGGCAGACGCACAGGTGAGTCCGAGCATCTCTACGGTTACGGCTCTCTCGGGATCAAACGTAACCCTACTCCGGATCTGAATGTATGAATATAAGCGCATCCACATATAATGGGTAGATGCTTTATTAATACCTTTAATGGTGGATGGATGCACTTTTTTGGGCTTCAAAATATCATCCTCCATTCACTCCCATTATAAAGCTGGGAAGAGCCAGGACAGTATTAGTTTATCTCTGACCGTGTGAGAGCAGAGTCACAGCTAGGAGGGGTAAATCATGGGGTCATCTTCATAACTGTGTGAATCAGCGCATGAGTGCTGCACAACAGGCGTCAGGTGTCGTTCTCTCTTCAGGATCCACAATGTTCTGAAGGGCATTCCTGATGACCGGACGGGCTCTTCGACACCATCCAGCGCTCCAAGAACCATTACCAGAAACGGGCCTATCAGTGCATTAAGTGCATGGTGGCGCTCTTCACCAACTGCTCTGTGGCCTATCAGATCCTGCAGGTGAGCAGACGCCATCTCCTGTTGTTCCTGTTGTTCCCTCTCTGCTCCTCAAGTGGTGATCCCGTTCTTCTGAATGTATTGCAGAGTAACGGGGACCTGAAGAGGAAGTGGACGTGGGCCGTGGAGTGGCTGGGTGACGAGCTGGAGCGCAGGCCGTACACCGGGAACCCTCAGTACAGCTACAACAACTGGTCCCCTCCAGTACAGAGCAACGAGACGTCCAACGGGTACTTCCTGGAGCGCTCCCACAGCGCCCGCATGACCCTGGCCAAGGCCTGCGAGCTCTGTCCTGAAGAGGTGAGCGCTCAGTCAGTCAAACCTCACCAATGCACACCTCTGGTGAGTTCATCTGTTGCTCTCAGGAGGGGGAATTACATTTTAAACTGTTTTTGTTTTGTAGTAAAGTTGTTAATGTCTATATTTCTGCATTTGCTGACGCTTTTATCCACAGATGAAGGTCGGGCTGCACGATACATCAGAACACGGCTGATTTAACAGCACACGCGTGTTTCAGAGTGAAGCGTGTCATGCAGTTCATGTGTTTCTGCACCGCTCATTCACAAACCGCCAGTAACCCGGAAAAAGAAAAGCTCGAAAATTATTAAAGTTTTTTTTTTTTTTTACAGTGCAAAACATTTTTTATTTTAATATTTCCTCCCAAAGAAACACTTCATTGATTCTGAACACACATGGCTAGTCCTCACTATATACTGCAGACCCATCTCTCAAACGGCAGTGTTGTCCAGTATCGTGCAGCCCTAATGCGTGTGCATGTGGTCAGCACCGACCCCTGACCTGTGGTGTTTGTTTGGTGTGTCCAGGAGCCGGACGATCAGGAAGCGCCGGATGAGCAGGACTCGACGCCCCCTGAAGACACGGCCCTGTATCCTCCCTCTCAGCAGGTGACCCCGCGAGACAGTCACGTGACCCTCCGAACACACACACAGCAGCGCCAGAGTCTCTGACCACAGGTCAACTAAACATTCAGTTGCACTGAAGGGGAAAAGGTCAAAATATGGATTAGTGGTTGGGATGTAGATTTAGGCAGCAGTTCCTCTCGCCTCAAGAAACAATTATCAGTGTTGGAAACCGTTGTGTGTGTGTGTGTGTGTATGTGTGTGTGTGTGTGGATGTTTTTGTGAAATATCAGGACACAAATGTGTATAATGACATGGGTATGACACAGGTATTACAAAAAGAGGGTGAAATATGAGGACGTTCCCCATGTCCTCACTTTTCAAAATGCTTATAAATCACACAGGATGAGGTTTTATCACAGAAAGTAAACTGCGCTGTGTGTGTGTGTGTGTGTGTGTGTGTGTGTGTGTGTGTGAGTGTGTGTGTGTGTGTGTGTGTGTGTGAGTGAGTGAGTGAACAGCTGATCTACACTGGAGTGTGTGTGTGTGTGAGTGAGCTGATCTACACTGGAGTGTGTGTGTGTGTGTGTGTGAACAGCTGATCTACACTGGAGTGTGTGTGTGTGTGAGTGAACAGTGATCTACACTGGAGTGTGTGTGTGTGTGTGAACAGCTGATCTACACTGGAGGAATATTACACTGATACTGGAGTTATGATCAGATAATGAGCAGAAGAGACTCTCAGAAACACTAAACTCTTGAGCGGTGGTGTATCAGCCGCTGGTCTAACCCTCTCTCTCTCTCTCTCTCTCTCTCTCTCTCTCTCTCTCTCTCTCTCTCTCTCTCTCTCTCTCTCTCTCTCTCTCTCTCTCTCTCTCTCTCTCTCTCTCTCTCTCTCTCTCTCTCTCTCTCTCTCTCTCTCTCTCTCTCTCTCTCTCTCTCTCTCTCTCTCTCTCTCTCTCTCTCTCTCTCTCTCTCTCTCTCTCTCTCTCTCTCTCTCTCTCTCTCTCTCAGCCCAATAATCTTCCTCATGGGCAGCCCTACACCGGCCCGGCCGCCCAGCACATGAATACCCCCGCCCCGCTCCGAGGCCTCAGGAGAGCTGGGAAGGCACCGATGACGCCCCTCCCGCCCAGACTAAAGAGTAGCGGTGCCCGCGCCTCGTCCCGCTGGTGTGGGCCACAGAGAACCTTCCCTCTCGCCCTCTCTGCCACCCAACTCCTGCAGCTGACGCTCTCCTCCACACTGCAGAGTTCGGTGCGCACACACACACACACACACACACACACACGCTGCCGTGTGGACCACAGGACTGCTGATGGTGTGCAGATATCTGGACTCTGCTCCATCATGATCCTCTGTAACACACACACACACACGGCAGAATGAAGGGAAGCGGAGGCTCGTGTGTGAGGCGGGTCATGGACCGCCGGCTCCTCCTGACGAGACGCTCCAGGATCCGCTTGGGAAGGCCTCTCCAGCTCCGCGTGTTTGCTTTCCTCATCCATCAGGAAGCCTTGGGCCTGTTAGAGCCCACAGACAGACTGAGCGACTGAGCGGCCAATAATTGGAATAACTCGTCTCTGAATGGCAGATTCCCCGGATTCCTTCTCCTCTGAACACCAAATGGAGCTCATCTTCTGTGTTTGCTGTGTTCTTTGATAGAGTGCGAGGCGTGGTGCTGGTGTTGTTCCTCAGAGGATATCTACTGTACAGAGTTCAGCTTTACAGGCGTGTGATCACAGAAGCGTCGCACAACTACAGACAATACATGACACATTTAAACGCAAGCTTGACTTCATTGGCTTTCTGATGGTTCTGTAAATACCCAGTGCACGCAGAAACACACGCTTCAGCTTCCTCACAGTGACCTTTGCCTTCTGCTTGGGTTTTCCTTCTCCGGGTTTGGTTTGGTTTGGATTCTGGAGCTGTTTTGTGAGATGTGCATGGATGACATCACTCCATCAGAACTGTACAATGACAATAAATGCTCTTTGATTTACCCGTCTGTCTCAGAAAGTAAACTGCGCTGTGTGTGTGTGTGTGTGTGTGTGTGTGTGTGTGTGTGTGTGTGTGTGTGTGTGTGTGTGTGTGTGGTGGGTGGGTGAACAGCTGATCTGCTGGGTGTGTGTGTGTGTGTGTGAGTGAACAAGCTGATCTACACTGGGTGTGTGTGTGTGTGTGTGAACAGCTGATCTGCACTGGGTGTGTCGCTGTGTGAGTGAACAGCTGATCTACACTGGGTGTGTGTGTGTGTGTGTGTGGCATGAACAGCTGATCTACACTGGAGAGTCATGCTGATGCTGGGTTGCCAGTCAGAGATGTGTAGGCAGAAGAGACTCCCCAGAGCACTAAACTCTTGAGCGGTGGTGTATCCAGGCTTGGTCTAACCCTCTCTCTCTACTCTCTTTCTCTCCACTGTCTCTCTCTCTCTCTCTCTCCCCTCCTCTCTCTCTCTCTCTCTCTCTCTCTCTCTCTCTCTCTCTCTCTCTCTCTCTCTCTCTCTCTCTCTCTCTCTCTCTCTCTCTCTCTCTCTCTCTCTCTCTCTCTCTCTCTCTCTCTCTCTCTGTCACACACACACAAACTCTCACTACACACTCTCACGCACACAGTCACACATACACAGTGTCTCACATACACACCGGCCACACACACACTGTCTCACACACAAACACACACTGTCTCATACACACAATCTCACACAAACACACTCTCACACACACACTGTCTCATACACACTCTCACACAGTCACACATACACACCTTCACACATACACTGTCTCACACACACACTCACACACACACACTGTCACACACACACACTGTCTCACATACACACTCTCACACACAGTCACACACACACTGTCTCACGCACACTCACTCACGCACATTCACTCACGCACACACACCGTCACACACACACACTGTCACACACACAAACTCTCACATACACACTCTCACACGGTCTCACATACACACTCTCACACACAGTCACACACACACACACACACAAACTCTCACTCACACACTCTCACGCACACAGTCACACATACACACTGTCTCACATACACACTCTCACACACACAGTCACACACACACTGTCTCACACACACAGTCACACACACACACTGTCTCACGCACACAGTCACACATACACACTGTCTCACACACACACTGTCTCACATACACACTCTCACACTGTCTCACATACACACCGTCACACACACACAGTCTCACATACACACTGTCTCACACACACAGTCACACATACACACTGTCTCACATACACACTCTCACATACACATTGTCACACTGATGCACTGATGGAAGGCTTTCACACAAACACACACAGTCACACATACACACTGTCTCACACACAGGATCACACAAACACTGTTTCACACACAGTCACACACACACACACACACTGTCTCACATAAACACTGTCTCACACACAGGATCACACATACACAGTCACACACACACACACACACACTGTCTCACACACACAGTCACACATACACACTGTCACACACACACACCGTCTCACATACACACTGTCTCACAAACACAGTCTCACACAAACACACAGTCTCACACACACACTGTCACACACACACACTGTCTCACACATACACACTGTCACACACACTGTCACACACACACACACTGTCTCACGGACACACTGTCTCACACATACACACTGTCTCACGGACACACTGTCTCACACATACACACTGTCTCACACACACTGTCTCACACATACACACTGTCACACACACACTGTCTCACACATACACACTGTCTCACACACACACACTGTCTCACACACACACACTGTCACACACACACTGTCTCACACACACACACACACACACTGTCTCACACACACTGTCTCACACACACTGTCACACACACACACACTGTCTCACACACACACTGTCTCACACATACACACTGTCACACACACTGTCTCAGCACACACACCCACACACACACACACACACACACACTGTCTCACACACACACACTGTCTCACGCACACTGTCACACACACTGTCTCACGCACACACTGTCTCACACATACACACACACACACTGTCTCACACACACACTGTCACACACACACACACGCACACACACACATACACTCACACACACACACACACACACTGTCTCACACACACACTGTCTCACACACACACTGTCTCACACACACACTGTCTCACACACACTGTCTCACACACTGTCTCACACACACACACTGTCTCACACATACACACTGTCACACACACACTGTCTCACGCACACACTGTCTCACACATACACACACTGTCTCACACACACACACTGTCTCACGCACACTGTCACACATACACACTGTCTCACACACACACTGTCTCACGCACACACTGTCTCACATACACACTGTCACACACACACTGTCTCACACATACACACTGTCACACATACACACTGTCTCACATACACACTGTCACACACATGTAGATGCAAATGCACTGATGGAAGGCTCTCACACACACCTACTCACTGTCTCACATACACACTGTCACACACACATCAGACTGTAAGTTAAGTCGTGTAATGTTTGTTTGCATGTGCTTTGGCTTGAGCTGGTATCGCAGCACTGGTAGCGTTACTGGGCCATGCGTGTGTGTGTGTGTGTGTGTGTGTTTGTTCTGGAGCGGCGCGTGAAATGGCTGACAGACTCCACTAGGCCTCAGTCACTACTGTAAACAGCTCAGAGTGGCGTCGCTGCTCCAAGTCTCGCGAGAACACATCACGTGGTGCCTGTGTCGGCTCGCGTTGTCCAATAAAATGACGCGGTTTCCGCTGCGCTCTTATTTCACCCTGAGATTGAGAAAGACGCGCAGCTCGAGTTCCGACTCTCGTCGACGCGCAGTCCTTCCTGATACACGGACGAACATTAAAACCGACACGTTTCATTTTAAAGCAACGTTTACGTTTTGGAACAAACCGTTTTTCTTTCATTTTTTTTCGAAGTTGCGAGTTTAACCGACCGGCCTCGACAGAAATCGCAGGACACGAGCAGCGCGAGCACGAGCAACATACCGGCAAACAAAGAAACCCGTTTTTCCGCGAGATCAACCCAATCCACTCGTTCGTTATGAGTCATGTGGCCGTCGAGAATGTACACGGTCTAGACCAGCAGGTGAGTCCGGGTCCTGCGGGGTTCGGGTCCGGCGGGCGGGCGGGTGAGCGAGCTGAGGCGGCGCTGCGTGTTTAAGATGGAGGCGCGCTGAGGACGAGCGGATGATGGCGGAGCTGCGGCGCGTCGGATCGCGGGGCCCGTCTGAGGCGAGCGCGTTTAGCTGTGTGTGTGTCCCTCACTCGGACGCGAACACACATCGCGAGCGGAACTCTAGTCCGGTGTGTGTGTGCCGCTCGGGCCTGCGGTTGAGTTCGGCCCTTTGTCTCACCGGCTCTCCGGTTCGCTGGACTTCCCCTCAGATTGTAAATATTGTCATCTCGATTGGAACTGATTTTATGTTTGTGCGTTAGATGAACCCAAACGGAGTTCAATATCTCAATCTTTTAATCTCATCGGACTCAATGATGTGTTGGCGTTGGGTCATAACGCGTTATAGCCGCTGTGGCCTAACTTACCCCCAACACTGGGCTGTTCGTGTGTTTTCATGCTGTGTTTAGTGTGTGTTGGTGTTATCGTTCATCGGTGTAGTTGTCAGACACCCGTTCGCAGCTCACTCCGAGGAACGGTTCGAGTGATTGCACGGTGAATTATAGAGCAGGTCTCCGGTGTGGAGCTCGCGCGCCCTCTGGCGGAAGTGCCGTCCTCCGCTCCTCACGTGACCCCGCTCAGGTGTGTTGTGCCCTCCATCATGTCCAACTTCATCTGGTTTCTCTTTCAGCTCGCTGCCCTAGACTTGAACTCCGCTGATGTGCAAGGAGTCAACGGAAGTGAGTATCTGACCCCTGACATCTGTACACACACGCGTGTTTGTGTGTGTGTGTGCTAACATGTCTGTCCTTCACAGGGCGTTACATTCCACCTCATTTAAGGAACAAAGAAGCTTCCAAAAATGGTACGTACTCCTCCGAGCTGTTCCCGGTTACGCCCGTTCACATCTAGGACCGTAACTATAGTGATGTCATTAATCTTCTATAGGAGTCGTGTGAAGTGTGTGTGTGTGTGAGTGTGTGTGATGTGTGTGTGTGAAGTGTGTGAGTGTGTGAGGAGTGTGTGAGGAGTGAGTGATTGAGTGTGTTATAGAGCAGGTCTCCGGTGTGGAGCTGACAGTATTGGAGTAATCTCCGTTCACAGTGAGAACTGGATCCTGATTTGTGTGTGATCATGTCCAACTCTCTCTGGTTTCTCTTTCAGCTCATTCCCAGTGTGTCCCTGTGTGTGCTCATTCCCAGTGTATCTCCTGTCTGTGTGTGTTCCCAGTGTGTCCCTGTGTGTGCTCATTCCCAGTGTGTCCCTGTGTGCTCATTCCCAGTGTGTTCTCTGTGTGTGCTCATTCCCAGTGTGTCCCTGTGTGTGCTCATTCCCAGTGTGTCCCTGTGTGCTCATTCCCAGTGTCTCCCTTTCTCTGTCTGTGTGTGCTCATTCCCAGTGTGTCCCTGTGTGTGCTCATTCCCAGTGTGTCCTGTGTGTGTGCTCATTCCCAGTGTGTCCCTGTGTGTGTGCTCATTCCCAGTGTGTCCCTGTGTGTGTGCTCATTCCCAGTGTGTCCCTGTGTGTGCTCATTCCCAGTGTGTCCCTGTGTGTGTGCTCATTCCCAGTGTGTCCCTGTGTGTGTGCTCATTCCCAGTGTGTCCCTGTGTGTGTGCTCATTCCCAGTGTGTCCCTGTGTGTGTGCTCATTCCCAGTGTGTCCCTTTTGTGTGTCAGTGTGTGTGTGTCCCAGTGTGTGTGTCAGTGTGTGTGTGTGCTCATTCCCAGTGTGTCCCTGTGTGTGTGCTCATTCCCAGTGTGTCCCTTTCTCTGTCAGTGTGTGCTCATTCCCAGTGTGTCCCTGTGTGTGTGCTCATTCCCAGTGTGTCCCTTTCTCTGTCAGTGTGTGTGCTCATTCCCAGTGTGTCCCTGTGTGCTCATTCCCAGTGTCTCCCTGTGTGCTCATTCCCAGTGTTGTGTGTGCTCATTCCCAGTGTGTCCCTGTGTGTGTGCTTATTCCCAGTGTCCCTTTCTCTGTGTGTGCTTATTCCCAGTGTGTCCCTGTGTGTGTGCTTATTCCCAGTGTGTCCCTGTGTGTGTGCTCATTCCCAGTGTGTCCTGTGTGTGCTCATTCCCAGTGTGTCCCTGTGTGTGCTCATTCCCTCATTCCCAGTGTGTCCCTGTGTGTGCTCATTCCCAGTGTGTCCCTGTGTGTGTGCTCATTCCCAGTGTGTCCCTGTGTGTGTGCTCATTCCCAGTGTGTCCCTGTGTGTGTGCTCATTCCCAGTGTGTCCCTGTGTGTGCTCATTCCCAGTGTGTCCCTGTGTGTGTGCTCATTCCCAGTGTGTCCCTGTGTGTGTGCTCATTCCCAGTGTGTCCCCCTGTGTGTGTGCTCATTCCCAGTGTGTCCCTGTGTGTGTGCTCATTCCCAGTGTGTCCCTGTGTGTGTGCTCATTCCCAGTGTGTCCCTGTGTGTGTGCTCATTCCCAGTGTGTCCCTGTGTGTGTGCTCATTCCCAGTGTGTCCCTGTGTGTGTGCTCATTCCCAGTGTGTCCCCTGCAGGTGTCATTCAGGTGTCCCTGTGGCTCATTCCCAGTGTGTCCGGTGTGTGCTGCTCATTCCCAGTGTGTCCTTTCTGTGGTGTGTGCTCATTCCCAGTGTGTCCCTGTGTGTGCTCATTCCCAGTGTGTCCCTGTGTGTGCTCATTCCCAGTGTGTCCCTGTGTGTGTGCTCATTCCCCTTTCTGTCAGTGTGTGTGTGCTTATTCCCAGTGTGTCCCTTTCTCTGTCAGTGTGTGCTTATTCCCAGTGTGTCCCTTTCTCTGTCAGTGTGTGTGTGCTTATTCCCAGTGTGTCCCTGTGTGTGCTCATGTCAGTGTCTCCCTGTGTGTGCTTATTCCCAGTGTGTCCCCGTGTGTGCTCATTCCCAGTGTGTCCGTGTGGTCATTCCCAGTGTGTCCGTGTGTGCTTATTCCCAGTGTGTCCATGTGTGCTCATTCCCAGTGTGCCCTGTGTGTGTGCGCTCATTCCCAGTGTGTCCCTGTGTGTGTGCTCATTCCCAGTGTGTCCCTGTGTGTGTGCTCATTCCCAGTGTGTCCCTGTGTGTGTGCTCATTCAGTGTGTGTGTGTGCGCGCTTATTCCCAGTGTCTCCCTGTGTGTGTGCTTATTCCCAGTGTCTCCCTGTGTGTGTGCTTATTCCCAGTGTGTCCCTGTGTGTGCTCATTCCCAGTGTGTCCCTTTCTCTGTCTGTGTGTGGTCATTCCCAGTGTGTCCATGTGCTCATTCCCAGTGTGTCCCCATGTGTGCTCATTCCCAGTGTGTCCCCATGTGTGCTCATTCCCAGTGTGTCCCCATGTGTGCTCATTCCCAGTGTCTCCCTGTGTGTGCTCATTCCCAGTGTGTATTCCCAGTGCTATGGATGCTGTGATTAATGTTAGACAAAGCCGTGTTTCTGTGGCTCTGCATGTCTTTAGGATGTGAAGTGCCTCGTTCTCCGCTAGTGCTCGACTGCATGTGCCACTGATCCGAACACATCCAAGGGGATTTCCTCTGGCATGCTAGGATCGTTTGCCCCTCCCCCTTCATGTGTTCTCCAATGACACGCGTGCTCCTTATCCTGGCATGTAACGCGACACGCGTGCTTCTGAAACTCAGGCAAAGCTTGTGAAGCGTGTTGGCCGTGACCCTGCGCTCTAGGTTTGGGATGAGATGCTCCTTGACCTTTGGTCTTCTCCCGGTGACGAGGCTGTTTTCTCTTTTAGCAGGAGCTTATCCCTCTGGTAGACAGAGCGGTTACTCCCTGGCACCAGGAAGGAGCTGTAAGTTACCACAGCCTTGGCTAAAGAGACTCCTCGAGGAGAAATGCTCTGTGCATGATTCCACGATTAATGCTCCGCACACACTTGGAATCGTAGCTAACAGGTTATTCTGGCAACATGTGTTTCCAAACCAGATTTCCCAGGTGTGGTCCAGAGGTTTGAGAGGTCCTGCTCGGATGAGGGCGGACGCTTGCTTTGCTCCCGTCTGTGGCCTGGAGTCCGCTTGACTAACTGCTTTGCACCCTCAGAGCTCCACTCACTCCAGCTACAGGCCGACTGAAGACACGTCTAGCGTGTGTTTAACTCGCCCTCTCCCTCATTCCCGTAGATTCTCCCGGAGGATGGGATAATGGACGCAGCAATGGCTTTGTGAACGGCTTCCACGATGGCCGCGACCCCCGCATGAACGGCGGCTCCGGGTTTGGCGGGCGCGGGCCCGTGCGCTCCGACCGCGGCGGAGGAAGAGGAGGCTTCAGGGGTAAAACCAGTGGCACCTACAACCCCATCCAGCCAGTGCAGAGCGCAGGCGCGTGTCTCCGCTTCACTGTTTGACCTCTGACCTGCGCTGCCTGCCTGTTGATGTGACCTCTTGTGTGTTTGCAGCAGATGGAGGCGGCTGGAGTGCCCAGAAAGACACCGCCTACAACAGCTTCGGCGGACGCTCTGACCGGGGAAAATCCTCTTTCTTCAATGACCGCGGATCCTCTTCCCGGGGGCGGTAAGGCCTCTCTCTCGTGCTCTTCATACACTGTGCTTTATCACGTGTGTGTGTGTGTGTGTGTGTGGCTAAAGCAGCTGTGCTCGCAGGTACGAGCGGGGGGGATTCGGAGGCGGAGGAAACAGCCGATGGGTGGACGACTCCAGGGATGAGGAAGACTGGTCCAAACCGCTGCCTCCCAATGAGCGTCAGGAACAGTGAGTGTTGATGTGAAGGTGTTCCCAATCCCCTAACCCCAAAACAAACTATTTCCTGTGTGTGAATAGTTTTGGCCTCATTAAGCAACTCCCGTTTTTCCTTGTTTTTTTCTTAATGACTATTAGACTTTATTATAATTCAACAGAAAAGAGCAGCGGAATGAGGTAGTTGTGGTGCTGTTCATTCATGCTTAACTTGTACATGCATCATTGATTTGAACTGGAGGTTACACACAGTTTTCCTGACTGTTTTTCCCGTTTTCCTGCAGTGAGCTGTTCGCTGCCAGTAACACAGGGATTAACTTTGAGAAATATGATGACATTCCTGTTGAAGCCACAGGCCACAACTGTCCTCAACATATCGAGAGTGTGAGTATCCTGAGACGGCTAGAGTTGAGCCCAAGCGTATGGTGTCTAATGCAGCCGCTCTGTGTCTGGGTGATAGTTTCAAGATCTGGAGATGGGAGAGATCATCATGGGAAACATCGGCCTGAGCCGCTACACACGGCCCACTCCTGTCCAGAAGTACGCCATTCCCATCATCAAGTCTAAGAGAGACCTGATGGCGTGCGCACAGACAGGTGAGACGTCTGCGTGTGTGCGTGCGTGTGTGTGTGTGTGTGTGTGTGTGTGTGTGTGTGTGTAACGCTGGAGTGACTCGCATGTGTTCCCGTCGCTAGGCTCTGGTAAGACTGCAGCCTTCCTGCTGCCGGTGCTGAGCCAGATCTACACCGAGGGACCAGGAGAGGCGCTGCAGGCTGCCAAGAACAGCGCACAGGTAGGGCTTCCTCTGGGTTTGGGTACATCAGGAGATCCCTCTAGGGTTGCATAACTCAACTGGGTGCTTGCCTTTCCTTAGGAAAATGGGAAATATGGCCGCCGCAAGCAGTATCCCATTTCTCTGGTTTTGGCCCCGACAAGAGAACTGGCTCTTCAGATCTACGACGAGGCCCGGAAGGTAAGGATGTGATCGCTACCATTTCATCTCCTATCAAAAGCATTTATGACGAGCGGTGGCGCATGTATCATGAATATTAAGAGAATATTAACAGTTGACAAACAGACGATTAAAGGGGGAGTTGTTCAAAATCCTGCGGCGCCTTTCACACTTTTCCATTAAACGATACGATTGGTCTCGTTGTTAATGTATAATGACTTCATGCTAGCCTCATGCTATTCTTCTTTCCGTGTAAAGTCTACACTTATGGAAAGATATAGGCTATAGATTGCCTACGTTTCCGTTTGTGCAGTTCTTACAGCAAAACACACCGACGCCACATTTTCATTCTTGAAGCTTTGTGCCTGTATGGTGATTAGAGTCACTGTGCATTGCCGGCTTGAACATGAGAGCGCGATGCATCTGATCTGTGGCATATGGCGTTTCATCCACAGCACACAGAGCGCTTGGACGGACATAGTAGCCCATGCCTAAAATAGCGAGTATCATCGTTAACACAGTCGGCTGTGTCTTAACCGAATGTAAGCAGTTGACAAATTAATTCAGGAAGTGTGTCAGTGTTGGATTCAATATTGTGCATTTGCTCTTAAAGAGACAGTAGCTTGCAGTCCTGCCGTCTGTCATTAAAATTAATCAAAGAACACAAGAAAAATCATCCACTCATCTTGACTGAATAACTTTTATAGCCAGTTTTAACATGCATTAATCTATTTCATTCATACAGTGAAAATGATCCAATGTTATTCTATTTCTGTACCTGAATTACTGTTAGACCTGCAACATTCTTAGCTCTGTTCTAACTTTATTGCTGCCTGTTCACTTTTATTCAATAATGTTTTCAATTTATATTATTAGGCTTGTAGTTTTAACTGTGGAATATCAGTTGGAATCAAGAATTAAGTTTCACTGGTATCTAAAATTGTGGTTGCTTATTTATTAGAATACAATGTTACATGAGTAAAAACGATGAAAACCAAATGAGTATTAAACATTATATTCTTTCAGGTTCTATAGTAGCCTTGGCCACCCCAGGGTGCCCGCTGAAAGTCTCAGGCCTGCAGCAGAAAGGGTTAAACTCAATCTCATGGCATTAAACTAAGGCTCTGATTTCTGGGATGCAGAATCCATTCCTAACGTAATTTACTGTGTAATGCAGAACTTGTCAAATCAGCAGTCGGTCAGACTCTTAAAGGGCCAGGTCACCCTTTAATGAGAAGCCTGTGGTCATGTCTATAACACCTGTCATTGGGGATGACAATCACTTCAGTTGATTTATCATCACAATGACAGATATATTTAAGAAATCTTGAGGGATTTTATATTCCAAACTAGCTGTATTTTGAATGATGATAGATTTGTTGGGAAGTGGTCTTAAGTAACCTGCAGAAACCCTGATCTCTGACCTGCTGTTTCCCTGTAGTTTGCGTACCGCTCTCACGTGCGTCCCTGTGTGGTGTACGGCGGCGCTGACATCGGCCAGCAGATCCGAGATCTGGAGCGAGGCTGCCATCTGCTGGTGGCCACGCCCGGGCGGCTGGTGGACATGATGGAGAGGGGCAAGATTGGCATGGACTACTGCAAGTGCGTGATCTGCCCATTTCACCTGCTCCAGGAATGCATCATCTCCCTGTTAGTGGCTTGACCTCAAGCGCTGCGTTTCTGTCTTCAGTTACCTGGTGCTGGATGAAGCAGACCGGATGCTGGACATGGGGTTTGAGCCACAGATCCGCCGTATTGTGGAGCAGGACACGATGCCCCCTAAAGGCCTTCGACAGACCATGATGTTCAGCGCCACCTTCCCCAAGGAGATCCAGGTGAGCCTTTCAGGGTGACCTCACAGGCTTGGCCGGTTGCTTGGACGTGGAGAGTTACGGTGTTTTAACGTTTCTTAGATCTTGGCTCGTGACTTCCTGGAGGAGTACATCTTCCTGGCTGTGGGCCGGGTGGGTTCCACCTCGGAGAACATCACACAGAAGGTGGTGTGGGTTGAAGAAAACGACAAGAGGTCCTTCCTGCTTGACTTGCTCAATGCCACAGGTACGTTCACCTGTAAACCCAGCTGTGTTCTGATTGTGTGTGGGCAGTGTCGTTATTGCTCTTCACACAGGGTGTCATGTTTGAGGAGCGTAGCTTGTTTGAGAGCTGACTAGAGTAATCTTCAGGTTGATGTCCCTCTGAGGTCTTCCTGGGTTGGGTTCAGTGTGAAGAGCTTTAAAGGCCCTGTAAACATCAGCATTACGACTGAGCTACAGATCAGGGCAGCTCTGGTGCTACAGCGCTTTATACAGATTCACTGATGCAAGCAGAATTCAACTGTTCTTTAAGAGTAAACTTCATTATTCAGTATATCCATAATGAAACCAGTGATGTCAGATCAATGATATTGCTGAATATTAAGATCCTTTTGGACACTTGGTCCTCCCGTAGTGCAGCAGAGCTTCATCTGAACCCATGTATACCATATCAAGAATGAAACTGATATTTGTTGAAGCTCATCATAAGGTCTGATTCTATTTAGTTATTCCGAGTGAGGTTCAGGACAATACGGGGGAGAACGTAGAAAAACCTGGTGAGTAGAGACGTTTATCTCTCCACTGGAAGTGGATCAAATGCAAGTCTCATCTCACGTCTTCATTTTGCTTGAACATTGTTTGTTTTCCAACCCCTCCGCCATGTCAAAAGAGATCTAGTTCTCAAATGGTGTTAGGAATTGATTTGATGTTTTGCCCCCCCACCCCAGTAGTCATGCTCCGCTCCAGTGGTTCATTCCTGCGGCTGGATCTGTGCATGAAGTGGCATGCGGCCAATGCGGTGCTGAGCTGTAAAGTCACATGACTGCTGTGTTTAGCAGGACCGCATTGGCTTGGACTACAGTAGTCTCTTAAATTTAACGTAACGCTCACTTCAATGAGATCCAAATGCTTGTCCCTCCCCGTTTGCTGCCATTCATTAGCTTCTCCTGCTGCCGTGTTCTGGTGTCAGATGTTCATCGTCTTCATCTCGTCCATTAGGTAAAGAATCTCTGACTCTGGTGTTTGTTGAGACCAAAAAGGGAGCCGACGCTCTCGAGGACTTCCTGTACCGTGAAGGCTACGCCTGCACCAGCATCCACGGAGACCGCTCCCAGAGGGACCGCGAGGAAGCCCTGCACCAGTTCCGCTCCGGAAGATGCCCCATCCTCGTGGCCACAGCCGTACGCGCGCTCCTTCCCTTCGCTCGCTCAGTCTTTGGTGTGTTTCGGTGCAGGTCTCAAACTCTCTTGTCCCACAGGTGGCTGCTCGTGGTCTGGACATCTCCAATGTAAAGCACGTCATTAACTTTGACCTCCCCAGTGACATTGAGGAATACGTTCACCGCATTGGGCGTACCGGCCGTGTGGGCAACCTCGGTGAGTGCTGTGACCGCAGCGATGCTCCTGTAGCATTTATCAGCCACGGCGGTCCCGGTTCTAACTCCGTTCTGTTGGCTCGTCACAGGTCTGGCTACATCATTCTTCAATGATAAGAATGGCAACATCACCAAGGACCTGCTGGACATCTTGGTGGAGGCCAAACAGGAAGTGCCCTCCTGGCTGGAGAGCCTGGCCTATGAGCACCAGCACAAGAGCAGTGATCTGGCGCCCAAGAGGATGCGTTCTAAGAGTTCCTCATGTGATCGTCCCCTGGGCACCTCATTAAACTGATTCTCTCTCAGGTTTTCTGGTGGTTTTGGAGCCAGAGACTACCGTCAGACCAGCAGCAACACCAGCAGCGGAGTGGCAGGTGGAGAGTACCGGAGGCCGAACCTTTGGCGGTGGTGGTGGTAAGACTCAGTTTCACGCTCGTTGGGGGGGGCCATGTTGGCTCTAACGTGAATATTGTCCAGACTGGGGATGTCATGAGAACCGATACTTCTGTCAATGTTAACTGTGTATTGGGCCTGTCTCCTATTGGCTCTGTAATTAAACGACAGAAGAAAAGCATTAAGGATTAGTCTATATTTAACTTGCACAGTTCTGCATCTTCAGCGTTATCTTGTGATTTCTGTGGTGTTTATACTGTTAGATTACTGAGGCTACGGCTGATGTTTATTCATGTTATTACTGAGTAACCTTATAAAAACACAAACGTCGAGTTAGCAAACATTTGTGATTAATTGTAATTGAGTATTGACATTGGTACGGTGCACTTCTGCTGTATGTTTATCGTGACATCCCCAGTCCAGTTGTGACCGCAGGTCTGGAGTGTCTTAAACCGGTTTCTGGTCCTCAGGTGGCTTTGGGAACTTCTACAGCAGTGATGGCTATGGAGGAAACTATTCCCAGGTGGACTGGTGGGGAAACTAAGACTCCTTCCTTCACCTCTCACCCCCACCCACTCCCCACGATTACAGTGGATCACCATGCCAAACTCACTGAATGGAAACCACATGATGTACCATAGCCAGACTATATACCCTGTGTAGCTTTGAAGAACTTTGCAGTACATTACCAGCTGTGATTCTCTGACCACATCCGGAGTGGCTTTAACTCCATGGGATGCGGGGATGCCAGGACCGTAGCAGGAAGCGAGCGCTGACCATACTGAAGGGGGAAAGGGCAGGAGGCAGAAGTTTGCTTTAGATTCTTGGACTCTAGTTTTCCACTACATCTCATTTCTTTCTACTAAATGAGAATCATTCGTTTGTTAATGTACTGTGCCTTTAAATTTATACTCGCTGTGTTTGGTTTGTTTTTGTTTTCCTTTAAAATGTCACACAATTGTTTCCTCTTTCTTTTTTTTTTTAAATGACTCTTTTGTTTTGGATGGTATAACATAAGCTTGGATGTAATCAAACCTTGGCAAACTCTGGGATGGTCTGTCACAACCTCATTTTGAACTGAAATTTCGAATGGGGTCGCCGGTGCTGATGTCACAGAGGCCTGATCCGACTCCTCCCCTCTCCCCTCGCCCCAGGCTTGTGCGCTTTGTGGTAAACATCACATGAATTAAAATATTGAATGTTGGAAGGAAAAGATCTTGCTCACTCTATCCTGGAGAGGTATCTATTAGAGACAGTAGTCTTCTGAGAAACAGACCAAGCCATTCCAGTATATTATCCCAAATTTCATAGTTGACGAACCGCGTCTGCCTCCCGCCGCTCCGCTGTGGACTCTAGCATCCGGGCCGCTGGGTCAGTGGTGTTGGGTTACCTTTCTGTTTTTTACTTTAGTTTTTTCTTCCTTGAATGTTCCGGAGGTAGCGATTGGATTAACTTCATTTTCCTCCGTCAAACCCATTCTGGAAGTGGATAATGGCAGGCTGGTGGCGCCTTCCGTAGAGAAGGTTCGAATGGCTACTCTCGGACCACGACGTCAGAGCGACGGGACGAAAGCCCAGCTCGTCTCTGAAGAAATCCGCATGCTAGTGTTCTTGTTTTTTGGTCAAGGAGATTTTCAAATCGATTTCTGCAGCAGGCTTTTACGTTTGTTACAAGTAACGTTTGTTCACTTTTATTATTTAGTTTTTTTTCTCTCTTTTTCAAGCTGCGTTGAATTCCGAAAGACATCCTCGGCTTTACACGGCTCTCGTATCCCCCAGGCTCCGGCGAGGACTGTCGGTCGGGTTCGGCGTACAGGACGGGAAACGGCAGCGTAAAGCCGGATTCTCATTGGTTGGCTTGTAGTGGAGGTTTCCGTGGCATCCCTGGCCAGAGACCGGGCTCTTTAGGTCGCTCCATCACGTTACGGCAGAGTGGGATGCGTTAACTGAAGTGCAATAGATTTCCTCAAGCGTGTTGTGCCTTTCGACATGAGCTCTTTGGAGAAGCTGACCTGAAGCAGATGCATTGACAGTATTGTGGGAACTTGATAGCAGTAAGCATCCCTTCTGTGTTACGTCTGTTTTACAAAGTCGTTTTATTGCACATCTAGGGTTTTATATAAATGTCTTGAGTGCGTGTCCTTAAGCTTCCAAATATTGTGTGTGAAGATAGCGAAACGCAGCTTGTTTACAAAAGGGGAAGGGTTCTCCAATAGTTAACCAGGATTGATTTGGGACCAGGGGATTAGTGGGGAATTTACACACAGATTAGATTCTTTTTGCTGCTAGTTTGTGTAATTTATTAAGCATTTTTGAGAAATATTTATTTTTATAAGCCTAAAAGTGATAGTTTCAAGTAACTTGACCAAAAGACAGTACAAAAACACTGGCACTTGAATGTTGAATGTCACCCGTATGCGTGAAATTTATATTTTTCGGGGTAGTGTGAGCTTTTTAATGTTTAAGGTCATTTTGGACTCCAAAATTCACAGTCGTCGCTGACCAGTTTCAATGATCACCGAACTCTGAATTGGCAGCCACAATTTGAATGCTAAACAACCATGCCAAGGTTTGGAAAAAGTTACAGAAATATTTTTGTAAATGTGTATCAGTGCAAAGTGTTCAGATTCTCCAGTCGTTCTTTTGTTTGTTTTTGTTTTCCAGTATTTATTTTGTTTTATTTGTGTCTTTACCCCCAGTGAATGTCTGGCACACGGCAATCTTAAGTAACATGTGGTTATTCTCTATTGTTGCATTTGCATACTGGGCGGTGGCGTTCTCGGCTCACTCACCCGCCACAGTGGGCTTTTTCCCACGTGTCCAGCCACACACAGCCCAGAGTTAGAGTATTTGCTTTACGTACTAGTTTAGAGGCTGTGCACTGCACGAAAAATGAAATGTGTGTTTATCGTATGATTTTACCAAATTAAAGTTGGAAATTGCAAATACAGAAAGTTCTCTTGTGTACATCTCAAGTGTGTATTAAACTATCTGAGGAGTTTATATTTGAAAGCTAATAACTGATTATCCCTTATTAATCTATATTAGATGTATTTTAAGAGCCTGATTTGTCACAAAGCCATTTATCTTTACTGTGTAGACTACGCTGACCCAGTGTAGATGAGCTGATCACTCGTTAATGCAACACCGAATCTGCTTTATGGCTGTAAAATACCAAATTATGTGTAAACTGAGAGTATAGCATGTTTCACTTCACGTCGCTCACTTCACACTCCAGTGTAGATTAGCTCATCTCACACACACACTCCTGTGTAAGAGCTGCGATCTCACACACACCATTACACACTTCCTGTTTCCTCCACTTCACGATCCTGTGTTCAGATGAGTGCTCAGTGCTAGATGTAGGCTGTCTCACTCTCACACACACACACGTAGCTAGTGAGCTTCTCTCATCTCACACACACATACAGATTCATGGGTCAAACAAACACACACACATTTAGTGGTGGGTCATTATTAATTCAATCCCATCTGAATCCACACTCCAGTGTAGATGAGCTGTTCTCACTCAGGAAATACAAGCTTCATCACTAATGATCCCTTTAGCTCATGTTAATCCAGTGTGCAGATGAGCTGTTCTCAGTTTTATCCTCTCACACACACAAGTAATGTAGTTTCTCACTACACACTCCAGTGTAGATGAGCTGTTCCTCACTCACACACACTCCAGTGTAGATGAGCTGTTTAACACACACTAATGTCTACATAGCAATATTTCCACTCACTCTCACACCACACACTCCAGTGTAGATGAGCTGTTCTCACTCACACACACACTCCAGTGTGAGGTTCTGAATCTCACTCTCACACTCACCACACCCACAGTGTATGAGCTGTTCTCACTCACCTCACACTCCTCAGTGTAGATGAGCTGTTCTCACTACCACACACACACTCAGCTGTAGAACACACACACTCCAGTGTGATGAGCTGTTCTCTCACACACACAATGTTGTAGCTATTTCTCACTCACTCTCACACACACCCAAAGATGAGCTGTTCTCACTCCACACACACTCCAGTGTAGATGAGCTCTCACACACACTCCAGTGTAGACACTCTCACACACTCACACACACAGTGTAGATGAGCTGTTCTCACTCTCACACACACTCCAGTGTAGATGAGCTGTTCTCTCACACACACACACACACACACACTCACACACACACACTCCAGTGTAGATGAGCTGTTCTCACTCACTCTCACACACACACACACACACACACTCCAGTGTAGATGAGCTGTTCTCACTCACACACACACTCCAGTGTAGATTAGCTGTTCTCACTCACTCACACACACACACACACACACACTCCAGTGTAGATGAGCTGTTCTCACACACACACACACACACTCCAGTGTAGATGAGCTGTTCTCACTCACTCACACACACTCCAGTGTAGATGAGCTGTTCTCACTCACTCACACACACTCCAGTGTAGATGAGCTGTTCTCACTCTCTCACACACACACTCCAGTGTAGATGAGCTGTTCTCACTCACACACACACACACACACACTCCAGTGTAGATGAGCTGTTCTCACTCACTCTCACACACTCCAGTGTAGATGAGCTGTTCTCACTCTCTCTCACACACACACTCCAGTGTAGATGAGCTGTTCTCACTCACACACACACTCCAGTGTAGATGAGCTGTTCTCACTCACACACACACACACACACTCCAGTGTAGATGAGCTGTTCTCACTCTCACACACTCCAGTGTAGATGAGCTGTTCTCACTCTCTCACACACACACACACTCCAGTGTAGATGAGCTGTTCTCACTCACTCCCACACACTCCAGTGTAGATGAGCTGTTCTCACTCTCTCACACACACTCCAGTGTAGATGAGCTGTTCTCACTCTCTCACACACACCTCCAGTGTAGATGAGCTGTTCTCACTCTCTCACACACACACACTCCAGTGTAGATTAGCTGTTCTCACTCTCACACACACACTCCAGTGTAGATGAGCTGTTCTCACTCACACACACACTCCAGTGTAGATGAGCTGTTCTCACTCTCACACACACTCCAGTGTAGATGAGCTGTTCTCACTCACACACACACACTCCAGTGTAGATGAGCTGTTCTCACTCTCACACACCAGTGTAGATGAGCTGTTCTCACTCACACACACTCCAGTGTAGATGAGCTGTTCTCACTCTCACACACACACTCCAGTGTAGATGAGCTGTTCTCACTCACACACACACCTCCAGTGTAGATGAGCTGTTCTCACTCACTCTCACACACTCCAGTGTAGATGAGCTGTTCTCACTCCTCACACACACTCCAGTGTAGATGAGCTCACTCTCTCACACACACACTCCAGTGTAGATGAGCTGTTCTCACTCTCACACACACACACTCCAGTGTAGATGAGCTGTTCTCACTCTCTCACACACACACTCCAGTGTAGATGAGCTGTTCTCCTCTCTCACACACTCCAGTGTAGATGAGCTGTTCTCACTCACACACACACTCCAGTGTAGATGAGCTGTTCTCACTCACTCACACACTCCAGTGTAGATGAGCTGTTCTCACTCTCTCACACACACTCCAGTGTAGATGAGCTCCTCACCACACACACTCCAGTGTAGATGAGCTGTTCTCACTCCCACACACACTCCAGTGTAGATGAGCTGTTCTCACTCTCACACACACACTCCAGTGTAGATGAGCTGTTCTCACTCACTCACACACACTCCAGTGTAGATGAGCTGTTCTCACTCACTCACACACCCAGTGTAGATGAGCTGTTCTCACTCACTCACACACACTCCAGTGTAGATGAGCTGTTCTCACTCTCACACACACACTCCAGTGTAGATGAGCTGTTCTCACTCTCTCACACACACACTCCAGTGTAGATGAGCTGTTCTCACTCACTCACTCACACACACTCCAGTGTAGATGAGCTGTTCTCACTCACTCACACACACACTCCAGTGTAGATGAGCTGTTCTCACTCACTCACACACACACTCCAGTGTAGATGAGCTGTTCTCACTCTCTCACACACTCCAGTGTAGATGAGCTGTTCTCACTCACTCACACACACTCCAGTGTAGATGAGCTGTTCTCACTCACTCTCACACACTCCAGTGTAGATGAGCTGTTCTCACTCTCTCACACACACACTCCAGTGTAGATGAGCTGTTCTCACTCTCACACACACTCCAGTGTAGATGAGCTGTTCTCACTCTCACACACACACTCCAGTGTAGATGAGCTGTTCTCACTCACACACTCCAGTGTAGATGAGCTGTTCTCACTCACTCACACACACTCCAGTGTAGATGAGCTGTTCTCACTCTCTCACACACACTCCAGTGTAGATGAGCTGTTCTCACTCACTCTCACACACACTCCAGTGTAGATGAGCTGTTCTCACTCACTCTCACACACACTCCAGTGTAGATGAGCTGTTCTCACTCACTCTCACACACACTCCAGTGTAGATGAGCTGTTCTCACTCTCTCACACACACACACTCCAGTGTAGATGAGCTGTTCTCACTCTCACACACACACTCCAGTGTAGATGAGCTGTTCTCACTCACTCTCACACACACTCCAGTGTAGATGAGCTGTCACTCACTCTCACACACACACTCCAGTGTAGATGAGCTGTTCTCACTCACACACACACACACTCCAGTGTAGATGAGCTGTTCTCACTCTCTCACACACACTCCAGTGTAGATGAGCTGTTCTCACTCACTCACACACACTCCAGTGTAGATGAGCTGTTCTCACTCACTCACACACACACTCCAGTGTAGATGAGCTGTTCTCACTCTCACACACACACACTCCAGTGTAGATGAGCTGTTCTCACTCACACACACACACTCCAGTGTAGATGAGCTGTTCTCACTCACACACACACTCCAGTGTAGATGAGCTGTTCTCACTCTCACTCTCACACACACACTCCAGTGTAGATGAGCTGTTCTCACTCTCTCACACACACTCCAGTGTAGATGAGCTGTTCTCACTCACTCACACACTCCAGTGTAGATGAGCTGTTCTCACTCTCACACACACACTCCAGTGTAGATGAGCTGTTCTCACTCTCTCACACACACACTCCAGTGTAGATGAGCTGTTCTCACTCACTCTCACACACACTCCAGTGTAGATTAGCTGTTCTCACTCACTCTCACACACACTCCAGTGTAGATGAGCTGTTCTCACTCTCTCACACACACTCCAGTGTAGATGAGCTGTTCTCACTCACACACACACTCCAGTGTAGATGAGCTGTTCTCACTCACTCACACACACTCCAGTGTAGATGAGCTGTTCTCACTCACTCTCACACACACTCCAGTGTAGATGAGCTGTTCTCACTCTCTCACACACACACTCCAGTGTAGATGAGCTGTTCTCACTCACTCCTCACACACACTCCAGTGTAGATGAGCTGTTCTCACTCTCACACACACACTCCAGTGTAGATGAGCTGTTCTCACTCACACACACTCCAGTGTAGATGAGCTGTTCTCACTCACTCTCACACACACTCCAGTGTAGATTAGCTGTTCTCACTCACTCACACACTCCAGTGTAGATGAGCTGTTCTCACTCACTCTCACACACACACTCCAGTGTAGATGAGCTGTTCTCACTCTCACACACACTCCAGTGTAGATGAGCTGTTCTCACTCACTCTCACACACACTCCAGTGTAGATGAGCTGTTCTCACTCACTCACACACACTCCAGTGTAGATGAGCTGTTCTCACTCTCTCACACACACACTCCAGTGTAGATGAGCTGTTCTCACTCTCTCACACACACACACACACACTCCAGTGTAGATTAGCTGTTCTCACTCACACACACACACTCCAGTGTAGATGAGCTGTTCTCACTCTCACACACACTCCAGTGTAGATGAGCTGTTCTCACTCACACACACACACTCCAGTGTAGATGAGCTGTTCTCACTCTCACACACACACACTCCAGTGTAGATGAGCTGTTCTCACTCTCTCACACACACTCCAGTGTAGATGAGCTGTTCTCACCACTCTCACACACACTCCAGTGTAGATGAGCTGTTCTCACTCACTCTCACACACTCCAGTGTAGATGACTCTCACTCTCTCACACACACTCCAGTGTAGATGAGCTGTTCTCACTCTCTCACACACACTCCAGTGTAGATGAGCTGTTCTCACTCTCTCACACACACTCCAGTGTAGATGAGCTGTTCTCACTCTCTCACACACACTCCAGTGTAGATGAGCTGTTCTCACTCACTCACACACACTCCAGTGTAGATGAGCTGTTCTCACTCTCACACACACACTCCAGTGTAGATGAGCTGTTCTCACTCTCACACACACTCCAGTGTAGATGAGCTGTTCTCACTCACTCACACACTCCAGTGTAGATGAGCTGTTCTCACTCTCTCACACACACACTCCAGTGTAGATGAGCTGTTCTCACTCTCACACACACACACACTCCAGTGTAGATGAGCTGTTCTCACTCACACACACACTCCAGTGTAGATGAGCTGTTCTCACTCTCTCACACACACACACTCCAGTGTAGATGAGCTGTTCTCACTCTCACACACACACTCCAGTGTAGATGAGCTGTTCTCACTCACTCTCACACACACTCCAGTGTAGATGAGCTGTTCTCACTCACACACACACTCCAGTGTAGATGAGCTGTTCTCACTCTCTCACACACACTCCAGTGTAGATGAGCTGTTCTCACTCTCTCACACACACACACTCCAGTGTAGATGAGCTGTTCTCACTCACTCTCACACACACACTCCAGTGTAGATGAGCTGTTCTCACTCTCACACACACACACTCCAGTGTAGATGAGCTGTTCTCACTCTCTCACACACACTCCAGTGTAGATGAGCTGTTCTCACTCTCTCACACACACACTCCAGTGTAGATGAGCTGTTCTCACTCTCTCACACACACACTCCAGTGTAGATGAGCTGTTCTCACTCACACACACACACTCCAGTGTAGATGAGCTGTTCTCACTCTCTCACACACACTCCAGTGTAGATGAGCTGTTCTCACTCCTCACACACACTCCAGTGTAGATTAGCTGTTCTCACTCACTCTCACACACACTCCAGTGTAGATGAGCTGTTCTCACACACACACACACACACTCCAGTGTAGATTAGCTGTTCTCACTCACTCCTCACACACTCCAGTGTAGATGAGCTGTTCTCACTCACACACACACTCCAGTGTAGATGAGCTGTTCTCACTCACACACACACACTCCAGTGTAGATGAGCTGTTCTCACTCTCTCACACACACTCCAGTGTAGATGAGCTGTTCTCACTCACTCTCACACACACACTCCAGTGTAGATGAGCTGTTCTCCACACACACTCCAGTGTAGATGAGCTGTTCTCACTCTCTCACACACACTCCAGTGTAGATGAGCTGTTCTCACTCACACACACACACTCCAGTGTAGATGAGCTGTTCACTCACTCACACACACACTCCAGTGTAGATGAGCTGTTCTCACCTCTCACACACACTCCAGTGTAGATGAGCTGTTCTCACTCACTCTCACACACTCCAGTGTAGATGAGCTGTTCTCACTCACTCTCACTCCAGTGTAGATGAGCTGTTCTCACTCTCCACACACACACTCCAGTGTAGATGAGCTGTTCTCACTCTCACACACACACTCCAGTGTAGATGAGCTGTTCTCACTCTCACACACACACTCCAGTGTAGATGAGCTGTTCTCACTCTCTCACACACACACTCCAGTGTAGATGAGCTGTTCTCACTCTCACACACACACTCCAGTGTAGATGAGCTGTTCTCACTCACCTCACACACACTCCAGTGTAGATGAGCTGTTCTCACTCACTCACACACACACACACTCCAGTGTAGATGAGCTGTTCTCACTCTCACACACACTCCAGTGTAGATGAGCTGTTCTCACTCACACACACACTCCAGTGTAGATGAGCTGTTCTCACTCACTCACACACACACTCCAGTGTAGATGAGCTGTTCTCACTCACTCTCACACACACTCCAGTGTAGATGAGCTGTTCTCACTCTCTCACACACACACACTCCAGTGTAGATGAGCTGTTCTCACTCTCTCACACACACACTCCAGTGTAGATGAGCTGTTCTCACTCACACACACACTCCAGTGTAGATGAGCTGTTCTCACTCTCTCACACACACACTCCAGTGTAGATGAGCTGTTCTCACTCTCTCACACACACTCCAGTGTAGATTAGCTGTTCTCACTCACTCTCACACACACTCCAGTGTAGATGAGCTGTTCTCACTCACTCACACACACTCCAGTGTAGATGAGCTGTTCTCACTCTCACACACACACACACTCCAGTGTAGATGAGCTGTTCTCACTCACCTCCACACACACTCCAGTGTAGATGAGCTGTTCTCACTCTCACACACACACTCCAGTGTAGATGAGCTGTTCTCACTCCTCTCACACACACTCCAGTGTAGATTAGCTGTTCTCACTCACTCTCACACACACACTCCAGTGTAGATGAGCTGTTCTCACTCACACACACACACTCCAGTGTAGATGAGCTGTTCTCACTCTCACTCACTCTCACACACACTCCAGTGTAGATGAGCTGTTCACTCACTCTCACACACACACTCCAGTGTAGATGAGCTGTTCTCACTCACACACACACTCCAGTGTAGATTAGCTGTTCTCACTCACTCTCACACACACACTCCAGTGTAGATGAGCTGTTCTCACACTCTCTCACACACACTCCAGTGTAGATGAGCTGTTCTCACTCTCACACACACACACTCCAGTGTAGATGAGCTGTTCTCACTCTCACACACACTCCAGTGTAGATGAGCTGTTCTCACTCTCACACACACACACTCCAGTGTAGATGAGCTGTTCTCACTCTCTCACACACACACTCCAGTGTAGATGAGCTGTTCTCACTCTCTCACACACACTCCAGTGTAGATGAGCTGTTCTCACTCTCTCTCACACACACACTCCAGTGTAGATGAGCTGTTCTCACTCTCACACACACACTCCAGTGTAGATGAGCTGTTCTCACTCTCACACACACTCCAGTGTAGATGAGCTGTTCTCACTCTCACACACACACTCCAGTGTAGATGAGCTGTTCTCACCTCACACACACACTCCAGTGTAGATGAGCTGTTCTCACTCTCTCACACACACTCCAGTGTAGATGAGCTGTTCTCACTCACTCACACACACACTCCAGTGTAGATGAGCTGTTCTCACTCACTCTCACACACTCCAGTGTAGATGAGCTGTTCTCACTCTCACACACACTCCAGTGTAGATGAGCTGTTCTCACTCACACACACACTCCAGTGTAGATGAGCTCTCACTCACTCACACACACACTCCAGTGTAGATGAGCTGTTCTCACTCTCTCACACACACACACTCCAGTGTAGATGAGCTGTTCTCACTCACACACACACACTCCAGTGTAGATGAGCTGTTCTCACTCTCTCACACACACACTCCAGTGTAGATGAGCTGTTCTCACTCACTCACACACACTCCAGTGTAGATGAGCTGTTCTCACTCACTCCCACACACTCCAGTGTAGATGAGCTGTTCTCACTCTCTCACACACACACTCCAGTGTAGATGAGCTGTTCTCACTCACTCTCACACACACTCCAGTGTAGATGAGCTGTTCTCACTCTCTCACACACACACTCCAGTGTAGATGAGCTGTTCTCACTCACACACACACTCCAGTGTAGATGAGCTGTTCTCTCTCTCACACACACACACTCCAGTGTAGATTAGCTGTTCTCACTCACACACACACACTCCAGTGTAGATGAGCTGTTCTCACTCTCACACACACTCCAGTGTAGATGAGCTGTTCTCACTCACACACACACACACTCCAGTGTAGATCAGCTGTTCTCACTCACACACACACACTCCAGTGTAGATGAGCTGTTCTCACTCACTCACACACACTCCAGTGTAGATGAGCTGTTCTCACTCTCTCACACACACACACTCCAGTGTAGATTAGCTGTTCTCACTCACACACACTCCAGTGTAGATGAGCTGTTCTCACTCTCACACACACTCCAGTGTAGATGAGCTGTTCTCACTCTCACACACACACTCCAGTGTAGATGAGCTGTTCTCACTCTCTCACACACACTCCAGTGTAGATGAGCTGTTCTCACTCACTCACACACACACACTCCAGTGTAGATGAGCTGTTCTCACTCTCTCACACACACTCCAGTGTAGATGAGCTGTTCTCACTCTCCTCACACACACTCCAGTGTAGATGAGCTGTTCTCACTCACACACACACTCCAGTGTAGATGAGCTGTTCTCACTCACTCTCACACACACTCCAGTGTAGATGAGCTGTTCTCACTCTCACACACACACACACTCCAGTGTAGATGAGCTGTTCTCACTCTCTCACACACACACTCCAGTGTAGATGAGCTGTTCTCACTCACTCTCACACACACACTCCAGTGTAGATGAGCTGTTCTCACTCTCTCACACACACTCCAGTGTAGATGAGCTGTTCTCACTCACTCACACACACTCCAGTGTAGATTAGCTGTTCTCACTCACACACACACTCCAGTGTAGATGAGCTGTTCTCACTCTCACACACACTCCAGTGTAGATGAGCTGTTCTCACTCTCTCACACACACTCCAGTGTAGATGAGCTGTTCTCACTCTCTCACACACACTCCAGTGTAGATGAGCTGTTCTCACTCTCTCACACACACACACACTCCAGTGTAGATGAGCTGTTCTCACTCTCTCACACACACTCCAGTGTAGATGAGCTGTTCTCACTCACTCTCACACACACTCCAGTGTAGATGAGCTGTTCTCACTCTCTCACACACACTCCAGTGTAGATGAGCTGTTCTCACTCACTCTCACACACACTCCAGTGTAGATGAGCTGTTCTCACTCACTCACACACACTCCAGTGTAGATGAGCTGTTCTCACTCTCACACACACACACTCCAGTGTAGATGAGCTGTTCTCACTCTCACACACACACTCCAGTGTAGATGAGCTGTTCTCACTCTCACACACACACACCAGTGTAGATTAGCTGTTCTCACACACACACACACACACTCCAGTGTAGATTAGCTGTTCTCACTCACTCACACACACACTCCAGTGTAGATGAGCTGTTCTCACTCACTCACACACACACTCCAGTGTAGATGAGCTGTTCTCACTCTCTCACACACACACTCCAGTGTAGATGAGCTGTTCTCACTCACACACACACACTCCAGTGTAGATGAGCTGTTCTCACTCACTCTCACACACACTCCAGTGTAGATGAGCTGTTCTCACTCTCTCACACACACTCCAGT